>VXBC01007689.1:602562-831193 GCA_013399945.1 Ploceus nigricollis
TAATAATAATAATAATAATAAATGTTACTATTTTCCAATGGTGGCATGCATTTGATGAATTGTATCACTGAAAGTCACAGGCAAACTAGAAAGACAAGTTCAACCCTGAAGCAGCAAAAAGTATAAGAGCAACCATCGTCTTTGCCAGAGCACATGAGCAAACACTAAGTAGAGGCATCATTTATTGACAGAACCAATTCCACCAGCCTAGTCCTTGTCCAGGGAAGCTGTAGGGTGAGATGATGCAGTGAAAACAGTGTAATGAGACAGAGCATGTGACCAACTCTACCACTCAGTGTATGGCATTATTTGCTCAGATAAGTGGCAATGGCTGGTGAAAAATACTTGTTAATCATGCCTGCAAAACCATAGTTGACATCTGAAGAGCAGCTTCCTCACAAATCCTAGAATTGTTTTAAAGTGATGACAGGGATTTATAACTTATTAACATCTCTCTTCCTTGCCTGTGTAGTTTTGTGTGTGTGAATGCTATTAGATTTGGAAACTTATGGAAGCATGGAGCCCTATGGCTGTAAATATTTAATGTGGTAGAACTCTCAGAAGGCACAGAATATGAAGTATTTTTTATAAAATGTAAAGCAAGCTGAAAAAGGGGACATGATTACATTGCTGGAAGTGGTTTTAAAATGCACTTTTAAAAATAAAAGTAAGCCTACTTCCTACTGGGAAAGAGGCTTTCTTAATAATAGCCATAGAAATGTGCAGTCTGCAATCCTTTGTTGGGTGTTTATGATTCCTTCAGCAGCACTCTGCACAGTGAAGAGTTTTCCCAGTGTTCCAGACCCTTGTGCAGATCTGTTCAGCCACTGTTTTTTTAACTAAGCTCATAAAATATTTAATCTTCCTACCAAGTGTGAAAATTTTACTTGCTTTGATAATTGTTAAAAAAATTAGGTAATTATAAAATAAAAGTTCTGCTTGTTTTATGTCAGCTTTTGTTTCTTTGGACATGCTTTAAAAATGTCTGTGCTTTCTTGGTACAGCTGAAGTTTACAGAAAGCGATTATTTTGGCAATGTATTGCAAACTCGCAAATACGCAGCCCAATCTGATTTCTACTGGCTTAGAAAAGAAGTTCCAAAAACAGAGTGAGTAGACAAAAGGCAAATTTACATAATCTTCTAACAATATTTTAACTTATATTATTTCATTTATATATTAAATACTGTTATATATTAAGTTTTAATAGAATTATGTTAACAGCAGTATGTTATGCCACAAAAAGCCTATGGGCAAATTCCCATTATTCAGAAACTCCTGTGAATTTTTTTTTTGGTAAGGTATCCCTGTTCATATGCAGAGTAGTCACATGCTTGAAGCTTACACTTAATTTAATGAAAAAAGGGGTAAATGAATTTCAATTAAAAATGGATTATGTCTCTTGGTCACAGAGTTTGAAATGGTACAGCGGGGATTTATGAAATAAATTCTGTAGGAATGAAATCATAGTAAGAGATCATGTTATTATTAGTAATAAAAATCAGCGTTGTTAGTTACCTGCTGTTGATAGCAATGATACAGAATGAAACAATTTAATCTACGTATGTTATTTTTGTTTATTTGTAAACATGAGAGTGCAGATTGTGTCACAAACTGTCATAAAATACATGAGAGAATAATTCTCTTTTCTTACTGGTGGGTAATCAAATCCTTAAAATGCAAATTAAAACCTAAGCAGAACTTAATTAGTCTAATCATACTACTTAAAAATGACTTCTTCTACACACAGACTTTGAAATCAGTGCCAGTGCTCAGCTCCAGTGGTTTTATTTCCTTAGGAATCCAGAAACCCTACTCAAACTGAACCACACCTTGTTCTGGGGGTGGCTCCGTGCTGTCCATGAGGCAGGGGGACAAACAAAGGTTGCTCATGGTTGAAGTGTTTTAATTTGGCCCTGTGTGTTCAAGGCGTCATTTATAGCTTAGATTTAATTGTGAATTTTACCTTCTGATCACAGCTTTCTCTGACATTGCACTGGTCAACCCTGGGGTATGATTTTAGGGATTTTCCTGGATGTCAGGACTAGACCAGGATGGTGTATTCTCTTGAGGGTAACAGTTCCAAGAGAGCAGTGAAACAGCACTGGCCTCTCTATAGCAGTGGTGGGCCTTGGGGCAGCCAGCGCTGATGCAGAACCTGTAGGCTCTTGGCACGATGGGAAAGCTCCCCTGTAAGGAAATCAAGTGGTAGGCAGCTCCTGACTCCAGGACTGTAGTCTGAGAGCTGTCCCATGGGTGTGCTTCAAAAATGGAGGTGTTATCCAATTGCCCTCTACACGATTGAGCACCTTCTCATGCCTGTCTTTACCTTCTTATTCCCAGGACTACATAATAGCCAACCCCTCATTACCTTTGTAGCTCCTTACTCAGCAACCCTCAGAGCACATTCAGGCCTGGGGGATGCCAGTTTCATTTCTGGTCCCTTCCCTTTGTTAGCACAGTTATTTGCTCTGCCTTCTGCAGGGCTGGAGGTAATCTCCACCTGAGCCCTGGCAGGGAGGGATAATTAGGGCTCCTGCTGGGATATTATTCTGTCTCTGCAGCTGTTCAGTGATAGAAAAGGGCTCTGAAAGTGGTGTCACTCTGCCTGCTGAGGGACACCAAGGCACAGAGTCATTGCTGCCTCCAGTAATTTTTTAAAAATTTACTTAAATAAATCAATAACTCCCACTTACCAGTCTAAGGCATGTCAAACCTGGCCTCAAAAATATCAGCCACATTTTAGCTACTTCCCACTTTTAAATCATTATACTCCACTGCTTTCTGATGCTTTTACCTTCTTTTTTTCTCTCATTTTTCTGTTTTTGTTTTTTAAACTTTTACATTTCATATAACTCCACAGAATTTTGATGAGGCTTGGTGCTATGTTAATAGCTAATTACCCTTGGGTTTTTGTTTCTATTTGCTTCATTTCTTCTTTTCCCTAGTTTAGTAGCTTTTAGCATAACATTTATATTTTGAGATAGATATTATAAGATCATCAAAGTTGTGGACCAAAAAAGATAAATAAGAAAATTAGTGTTTAAGGAAATAAAAGTTGCTAAAATAATATTACATCCAAAAGGCAAAACACTGTATTCTTTTAGCAGGCAGTCCATTTTTCTCAATAATTATTTCAAACTGGAATCACTTTCTTCAGCTAAATGTGAAATTAAAATGATAGTTCATTCAAAGCACCAGGGAAAGACCATCAGAGGATGGACAGAGGAGATGGGAGATACAAGACAAAGCAGGTGGATAAAACAAGGGGGAATATGGATAGCAAAGTGAAAAAGAATTGTTTTGGAAATTCAACAGTTTTTAATTAAAAAAAAGAAAAAAAAGCTAAATCAGGAGTAATTATCAAAAATCTTTATTCTCTCTTCTGTTCCTTCCATCCGCGGCATTTATCTGCCTGGCAGGAGAAGGGAGTATGGAGGAACTCAGACGAGCTCCTCATTGCTCAGGACATGGCCACACCCGGCCCTGCTGGTGCCAGAAAGCTGCGACAAGGCACCGGGGTGCTGAGTTGCCTGTTCTGCCAGCCCTGGGGCCAGGCTCCCCTGAGGACACCATAGCTCTGGGAGGTGTCACTTGTGCTCAACACCAGCCTTGGGTGCCAGCTGCCAGCCACACAGCTGGCTGGGGAGATGACTGTCACCTTCACAGCTGGCTCTATTCAACAAGGAAAAAAGTCCTCAGGTATCAGCAGAGAGAAAAATGAAAGGGATTTGTGCAGGAGCTGAGGAATATGGTGCACAAACCAGCACAGGTTAGGTTGAGAGGGCTCAGTGGAGAGTCTGGAAGGGGCAGTGTGGGAGGATGGGCAGCAGGTGTGAAGACAATCATTATAAGCCAGGTGAGATACAGCTGGAGCAGAGGAAAATGAAAGGCAGTAGAGGGGGAAGTGATGGCCCTGGGGAAAGGAAAAATTAAGGAGAGCCAGAGTTTTAGTTGCATTTGCCTATCCATCCATGGAGTCATACACATTCACACATAAAAATATAAGTGTGTGTGTATACAAACACATGCCTGCACCTTTTTATCAGAGATAGAATCTGTCCTTCTTAACACTGATATCATACTTGCATTTAACAAAGCATCAGAGGACTTCTTGGCCACACCACTTCATTATTATTCATCTTTCTCCTTTGAAGTCAGCATATAATCTAAGATTCTTAGACCTGGCCAAATCTTTCTCCATTTTTCACTAGACTTTCAGAGCTGGGGATGTAGATGTCTGGTATCCTGATAAGAGGATACAAACGAAGGATGCTATGAGAGGATTCTGGGGTCTCCTCCAGGACCTATTCCTGTTTTTCTTGAGCACACACTCTTGTGTGTTAGCCCTGGCTTTTGGTTTGCCACAAGGGAGGCAAAAGCTAGCTCTGAGAGGTTCTGGGTTGGATACCTCTAAGGATGGTGTAAAAGCTCTTTTTGCAAAAAGGGAAAAACAGCCATCAAAAACACTAGGCAGGCTGTTGTCTGTTGGAGAGACACTGCTGGAAATCGTGTGGCTGGGACCTGCCCTGGAGAGGAGAGGCTGGAAAGGAGCCTCCTGGAGCCTTTTCCTGGTCTTTGAACCTCATTTTAAGCAGTGATGTGGCACTGAAGACTGGGCCCAGCCTTACCATCCTAGCTGCTTGCTCATTCCTAAGGGACACAGATGGCAGCCTGGCCTGGGATAATAATCTGTTTCTACATGGGAAAATATATAAAAGAGACTAACAAGGAGAAGAGGAAATACAATTTTCAAAGTCACCTTGAAGGTTGCCTCCCATTTTAGAAGTTTTTCTTTTTAGTCTTTTCTTTGGAAGACATTTTCCAGCTTCCAGAAACTTTGTACAGCTTTTCACTTCTAACCAGCTTAAGTCTTTGTACATTCACAAGTTCATTTGCTGTGTTTATATGATTATTTATTTTTTATTTCTTACTCAGAATGTTGAACAGCAAACTGAATGATTTCTTCCAACTCAAAAAACTGAGGATCAATTTGCAAATTCAGTTTGTGCTTTACAGAGAATTGAATAAATGAATAAGCTTTTCTCTGTGTTGTAAACACATCCCTGTTGTTCCCAACCATCCCTGTTCATGAATGGCAATGTAGCACACTATACTCTTAACACAGAAAGAAAATATCAGAGGACATTTCAGCCTCAAGAACACAGACTAAGAGAGTTTCTGCCCCACTTGCTATTTCAGTGTATGTTTCAAATTTTATTTCTACAAGAGAAATCTCAACCTTACAAGTGTCAACTCTGCAGAATTATGTTTTGACTGCTGCAGTACCAGATAGGTAATACTACAGGACGTTATTCAAAACTATCCCTTTTTCACAAACTTATAGCAAATGAAAACAGTGTAAACAGTTCTAGAATTTTTATTTATTTACTTTGTAATTAATAAGAGCTAGGAAAGTGTAATGCCTTTCTTTCTTTTCTATCCTTCTGTTAGTAGATAAAGCACACAGAAATTGTAACCAGACCTAGAACAAATGCTCAGGGAATCTGACTTCAAACAGGAATGGGAGAGTTATTTCTAAATTTGCTTCACCTTAAAATTTAACAGCAACAGCTATTTATTACACACCTTCATGTTGTAATTTGGTGTGTTATTAGTCAAGGACTGTCCCTGAAGGTTCAGTCATTTCAAGGAGCTCACTTGCATGAGCTCACTTGAAAGAGCATAGCAGATGAGAAGTGAAGCTGTTCTGTTAGTCTGGATGGAAGCAGTCTTGGTTATTGCTACTCTTTTGTGGAAAATACTTCCTAAATCTTTTTGAGAGGGCTCAGACTGGTACAACAAAATGCTGGAATAGAAATATGCTTCTTGCCAAATGTCAAATATTAAACACTCTGCTTGTTACTAGAGAACTCTCATTCTTCCTGACTCCTCAGTATGGCTCCTAAGTGTCCTCTTCCTGACTGCTTAAAAGCATAATGAATTCCATACAGGGTCATTCTTGAGGCCTTGTTATGAAGGAGCAATTTGGAAAGAACTGAGTCCAGTTTTACAGTGGGAAAATCAAGGCTGTGCTCAGCCTTGGGCTCATGCTAAGCTCAGCAAACAGGATGGGCTCTGCAGTTCTGGTGGTAGATCATGAGAAAAGCAGCAGCCTCAGGACAGGGATGCTGTGATATGTCTTCACCTGCAAGCTACAAGTCTATGAGTCCATAGGTATGAAGGTATGGCCAGAGGATAGTGTGAAGTCCTCCCTCAGTAAATGTGGACCAAATGTTGCCAGCATTCACTGCTGCTCTTGGGCAGAGTGAGGTGTTCCTGTGGGGACAAGTACCTGCATCACCAGCTCCTCACCCAGGAAAAACAAGTGCAAACTTGTGCTGTTAGAGAGCTGTCTCTAGTCAGTGAAGAGCTCTCTGCTGCTGCTTGTGGTGGTTCCCCTCTGCAGCTAGCTGTGGTAAGCCCCCACAGAGCATGGAGAGAAGAAGCACAGCACATTAATCTATTTTGAAGTATCTGTTATATGTCTCAGGCCCTTGATCCTCTGACTGGAAATAAAAGGCTAAGAGGAATTTGCAAAAAGGGAGCATTTTCTGTCCCAGAAGCCTTTTTCATGCATAAAAATTGCTGTTTGAGAACAGAAAGGCCATTGTAAGCAGAACAAGCCAAGAGGGTGAGGTGCAAGTCACAACACTATGTGTCTTTGCTCAAACTTACAGTAAAATATAAATTGAAGTTTTGACTCTTTCAGATGGGTTTTCTCCTTGTCAAAAAAGGGGCAGTCCTCCAGATTTACAGCTAAGCCTGGAGCTCAGGTCCCAAGGCATAAATGGCAGGCTTGCATCCTTCAAAACAGTTCAGCTGATTGCTGCTGTGAACAAACATGAAATTGAAATGTAGTTAATTAAGCCCCTAATTTTTTTCTTTATCCCCTCACTATATACAGTCTTTCTTCAATTTTCCATTATCTCCCTACATTACCTCTAACATTTAATCTCCTTATTATGAAGAAAGCAGAAAACAGACCACAAAACAACCTCCCCCTGCTCCTCCCCTTCACAATCTCCTAATAAACAAAACAGGGAGAGTTATCTCTGACAATTAGAGCCTGTACTGTAATGGATGGTTAAAATATGTACATGACATCACTCTAGCCTTCATTTATTAGTTTTTCTAGTTGATGCATGGCAAAATAAGCTGCTCAGCTTGGAGAATAAAACAAGCAGTTAAATTTATTGATAAAAGACAAAATGCTGCCATTTTTGAACTCTCCCCTTTGTTACATCGTTTAAGTGAGGACATTAGTTGTCAGAAAAACAGTCAGGATCTGCAGATGATTCTTTTATTAATGGGGCTATTTAAAAGCATGAATTGTGTGTACATTGTCATTGATATCACACATTTTCCATATTCTGAAAGATCTTCCTTTGGAAAGATCTTACTAATTGTTTTGCAGCTCCTTTATCTTCTTTTTAAAAGAAATTTTCCGAAGCAATTACATTGCATTCACATGGCTTTATAAAACTTTTGAGTAATATTTTGCTAATGACATCAGGATGTTCCTGTTTGAACGTTTGCTAGAGTTGCTTCTAAGTTATTGTGAACTAACCACTAATTATCATCATCTTTATTTCTTTAACCTAATTTCTCCCTTACAAAATCACAAAGTGAAATTTTTGGCTCACTGAACTCAGGGTTTCATCTGAGGGGATTTGGATCTTGCTGAAGTCAGTCAAGATTTTCCATTCATATGGTTGAAGCCAGTGCCAATATAGATGAGCTTAGGCTAAGGAGATTCATTTGCTATTCATAGAATCATAGAATATCCTGAGTGGGAAGGGACTTACAAGGATCATCAAAGTCCAACTCCTATTCAAATCTAGGGTTTCTTCCAGTATATATGAGAAATCAAACCATGAGAAGAAATGCCTGGCAAGAGGTCTGTTTGTTTAGGATGGTCATGTTCACTGCATAGGGTACAGAACAGGAAGCTGTTTATTTTGAATTTACATTCCCAGAAATTATCTGTTGTTGGCATAATGCTAATTTTTCAAGTAGTTGTTCAGCAAAGCCTCTAAAGCCACTCTACTTGTTTCAAAATGCTCTCCTCTAGTTCCAACATGAGAGTTCCTCCACAAGTGTTTGAAAAACACCCAGGAGAATTTTCACAGCTGCTGTCCATGTTGCAGCCTCTTCTGGGTGAATTTTGTTTCATCAGCATGGCTGGTCTCACAAGCAGAGTGGTCACTTAAAAATTAAATAGACCACATGATAGGAACATTAAGAATTGCTCCTGTTGGGCATTTATTGACTGTATGCAGTTAAAGTCATTAAACAATAGATTTCAATGTTCTAGAAAGTGCAGGTAACAGGTACTGAAATGGAGAAATACTTAAACTTTAATGTATCTTAAGTCCTTAATGTTTTTACTTCCTTCTGCTGAGTTCAATTTTTATCTTTGCTCCTTTGATTCATAAAGGTGAATGTCAATGTACTGACAGACAATTTCTTTTGTTCTTGCTACAGGTGGTTTACAAGCCCAACTACTGTAAATGCTTTTTATAGTGCATCTACCAACCAGATCAGTGAGTATCTTCCTTCTGAGGCTCCTTATAAAATGATTGTTTGGGAATGTATGTATCAAGCTTCAGATAACAGCTGTACCTGTTGTGTTGTTTGTGACTGAAAATTAAAAGTTCAAACCCGGTAATTCAGCTGTGAGACTTAAGTGTGTATGTGTGTCTGTTTGTACTCTGTCCATCGTGAATGATAACTTAAATCACTTTAATTAAAGCCTAATGTTTCTATCTTCTGTTTTCTGTAGCAAAAATGTGTACACACATCTCCATAAATAAACAGTGATAGCAGTCCTGTCCTCTAGTATTGACAGATACGTAACAATACATGTGACTAGAGAAGACTGTGATATAGACTAGAAAACATAAGAAGGTGTATCCAGAGGATTTGTTCAATACCTTCAAGGACAAGGAGTGATATCTGTAGTTAACCGAAAATTCTTACCTGTATGTGCAGTACTACCTGTCTGATTCTAATTTTTGTTACTGGTTGTTTTTAGACAGCATATATTCTAGTGAGGAAATAAATAAGGTAAAAGAGCTGAGTTTTTCAATGATGTGTTACAAGTTTGGATGTTCACTCCTGTTTGCTTTAATGGGGCTTTGAACTGAATTTTTCTAACAGGCTTTAAAATTCTATACCAGTCTGTGTGCAACAGTTTTACCTTTACCCTGGCAATTCTCTTTGCTCTTATTAGCTTTGCATGTTAAATTGGCCTTCTTTTTCTGTGCTGTTAGGGTATGGAAAGTGGCTGCCACCACTTCTGTTGTCTCAGTCCCCAGAGTCAGGACCTCAAAAATTGCTGAGTGATTCCCCTTTTTTCTCCTGAATCTCTTTGGGTCGCAGAGAGAAAGGCACAAAGATAACTTATCACACTGAAGAAGGTACAGCAGAGGACTGGCAATTTGAGTCTGCTGGTATTTGCTTCTACCAATTTCTGTAAACAGTTTTGCCTTCAAATCACTCAAATTTTTTTGTGTATAAGTGATCTCATTTGTAAAGTAGATACATACATGTATTATACATACATAAAGTATGTATAATAATTAGGCAATTCTTTTGATTAAAATTAGTGCTAGATTTAGATAGCTCTGCCTTAATTAGAGGGCTGCCATCATTAGGCAGTCACATTTTTGTTGATCATCTGAGGGAGCACTTGGATGAGGTGGTCACAGCTCTGAGGTACCCCTGAAGCATTACAGCTGCTCTTCCTCCAGCCACCACTGCTGCTAGAAAGGTTTTATGTGAGTGGAGAGGAAGCCTGCTCAGAGAAAAATGAGAGCCATTGCTGTTATACCTTATTTAATATTGGGTTCTTTCAAATTTGAGCAGTCTCTCTGCCATGGCACATTAGAGAAAACTGTGATGAGAGGCTGGAGCCACTGAAAATTTCACACTCACTGTGTCTAAAAGAGTCAGGAGGCAGAGAGTTGTCAAACATAACCCATCAGTCATGGTGTAGAGGTGATTGTATTTTCTGCCATAACTGCTGACCTCGTTCTGCTGGCAAGTGACCTGGGAGTTTGGACAGTGCCACTCACTCTCAGTCCTTTTAGGACTATTTCAAAGAGGAAGAGGGTTTAGGTGGCTCTTTCTGAACAAAGCCCTCTCATACCTGAGAGAGAGGTACAAATATAATCATGCCCCAAAAATGATGTGCAACAGGAGGGAGGATTCAGAGAAAGGCACAGTACTGTCTGCCACTGCCGTGTTTTTATGGGGCAAGAGGCCCTGTGTGATGTGGGAGGTACATTCTCCTGTAGAAGTTGCTGGTAAACATTTGACACATCACTACTGATTTCCCATTAATGCTGGTGGGGAAGAACTGCTACCTTATTGCTTTGCAGCTGTGTTTTCAGTAGTAATCTGCACAAAGTTCTGGGGGCTGCTCACATGCCACAAGAACTGTGGCATTTTTAAAGGCCTAGTTAAATAAAAGAAAAAAAGTTCTAGAAACCAGAATCATTTGAGAATAAGAATTAAGCTTGAACTCTAGCAAGTTAGATGTAAAATTGTGATAAAGCAAGCCCAGAAAGATTTTGAGGACCAAATTTCTAGAAGCATAAGAACTAATACTAAAACCTTTTTGTCAAATTCACTGAGAGAGGAGAGTCTCTAAGGCATAAAAATAAGATAATTCTTTGCGCTGAAAGAGTTTGGGAAGTTCTAATTCTGGAGCTTTTGCTTGTGAGAGGTTAGTCCCAGAAACTGTTTAAAAATTTAGTGTCAATAGAAGGGACTTTATAAGAAATTCATACAAGGAACTGTGACAAATATAAGGACCAGTTAATATTCTCTCAGGTATTTTAAAGGAACTTAGACAAAAATTTTCCAAATAACCAGCTTTGCTGTATAGCCTATGGCTTACAGTAGCCTCAGCACAGAAAGAATAGGTGTGACAAGTATCAAATCCTATTTTTCAAAAGGCAGTTCAGAGGGATCTGCATAACAAGTCATTTTAGCCTTTATATGAAGGAATCTGGTTGTGACCACAACATGATTGAATAAGGAGAATTAATAAGCATATGATATAACAGTGAAGTGTGAACATGAGATTGTGAGATTTTTTTGCTTTTTCTTTTAGAAAAAAATCATGCTTTCTTAATCTACTAGAGATTTTATTTTAAATTCAGAAAGCAAGTAAGTATGCTTGATATGATCATATGCTTTTTTCCATAGAACACTTTTGATGAGGTTCTTTCCCAGTACTAATAACTGAAAGTTGTCATGGGACAAGTAAGAAGGTCCTTTCATAAATTAATGACTGATTAGAGATAAAAAAGGAGGTAGGAACTAATTACTTGTTGGCAAATAGTTGGAGGAGTGTGTTATGAGGATCTGTGCTACTCACTGCATTAGCAGATGAACTGAAAAGAGGGTGTTCTGTTCTGTACAAAAGAACAGAGGGATATAAACCCAGTTCAGGAGGACAGTTCCCTCTGCTGCTGGCTGCTGGAAGGTAGGAATATGTGCTATCAGAAGAATTACCTCACAGGTAGTTGCCTGAAACTCCTTCCCTTCACATCTACAACTGATCACTCCTGTAGTGAGTGAATGGACCAGATATCCTCTTTATCTGCTTGAGTGCCCCTGCTCTTCAGTGAGCAAACTGGACTTTAGTGTCTTCAAGGCCCACCTATTTTTGCTCTTCATAAGTGAGTTTACTAAGAAGAATTTGAGAAATAAGAATTTTAAAATGTGTAATAGAATTTGATTATGGAAAGTAGTTTCTACATGAACTGGAAAACCCCGGTGTCAAAATTTGATTCTAAAAATTAGTTTGGAAATGGAAATGTGCTGTGTGATGATATCAACAAAACTACAGCAACTCCAAACTTGATTAGTCACTGGAAGCTTCTTGAAAAAGTTTAGAGAAAAAGAAACATCCATGCCTTGAGCCATGGATTCTGAAAAGGAGCAATTGTCAGGTGCCTGCACAAGGGAAGGGGAATGTGGATGTCCTGAGCACTTCTGAGCTTTAGGCAGCTGCTTTTGCTGTCTGTGTTCGGAGCACAGGGAGGTCTCTGGCACTCCTGATGGAAGGATCACAAATTCTTCTCTGTCTGCAATCTGTATCACTGACATAAATATTGGAATATCCATGCAAGTCCATGTGATCTCCATATACAGGCAGGATGTGGTGTTTTTAACTTGACTACTCAGTTACTTGGAAGAAAAGGTCTTGTTTCACTAAAAGAAAGAATTAATAGAGAATAGAAACTAGGTGATTAAAAAAATTATTAGATTTGGGAGAATTCAGCAGATCTTGCATATGCAGTAGATGTACCAAATTTTGCTGTCTTTTAGTGCAAACACTTTTGTGTTAGGTGTTGCTTTGTTTCATTTTCATTACTAAACTATTGATAGTTTGAATGACCAATGATTCTGTTAATATCTCCAAAGGAGAAATAAGTAGCTGCATCAAGGTGAGATATGCCGCAAAGGTCAGAGTTAAAAAGTATGTTACATATAATTTATCTTAATATTATACAGGCTTACTCCTGATGTTCTGTGTATGTGAGTTTTATTTATTTATTTCCTCTTTTTCATAATTCAAAGTGTCTTAGATGAACCACTATGCATGTTTATAATGGTTGTTAATAATTTTTTAATCCTAGTTTGGATAATTTTTCAATTTTCTGTGCATTTGCTCGTCAATTTCCCCTTTAATTATAGGTACTTAACAAGGACAACAGGTATGTGTCATTGCCTTTAGAGTCTCAAAATGTATCTAAGTACACTTCATATCATCTAAGCAGCATGAATACTATCTTTTTAATTACCATAATTGGAACACCAAAAACAAATTCTAAAGGATTAGTTTATTTTAATGCACTCTAGAGCAGTCAACAAATATGTGCTGAAAATAGACACAAGTGATGATCAAAGTGTGCTAGCATATTTCCGTTCAAGAAAAGGTTTTATTTCATTACAGCACTAAAATATTGGCCTTTGAATATGTTAAGGATAAAAGGGAACTGTTCATCAGACATTTGGTGTGTTTAGGGGTTTTTTTCAAACTGTAAATATGTATCCCTCTAGAATATATAAAAATAGTCACATTTGTGGGCTGTGAACAGTAATGAAAGGGAGATTTACAGTGAACTGAGGCAAATATAAGCAATGCATTCATGAGGTATAAGCTTGAATAGATGTACTGGATAATTAATGTTGATATTATCTCTGTAAGTTTATATCCATGCTCCTTCTAAGTCATTTGTGCTGTTACTGCAGTTCTCTAGTGAAAGCCAAGAGGCCTCTTTTGAGAGAGGCCTCAATACATGTTACAGGAAGCAGATATAATCTACAACAGAATTTAAAAATTGCATTCAAATTAGCATCCACAGAGAAAACCACAGATGAGAGCTCATATTAGCCAATAAGTATCATCTTTGCAGGAAGCATCACGCAGATATTGACGCTGGCAGCTCACTGATGCTGGGAGTTGCAAGGGAGAACTCTTATCTTGCCAGGAGCCAGGGAAGTGCTGGCAAACAGCACCTGGTGCCATGGCCAGGGCAGGATGAGGGGAATGTGCACAGGGCATTTTCTCTTCCCTTAAGAACAGGACTATTTGGAAGGTTATTGATGAAATAGTTTCAAGTGTGCCATTAGTTCCCTGAAGGTTCATGAACATAACAGATTTGGACTGAACACTTTCTGAGCCCTGTTATTAATAAGCTCTAAGTGTCTTAAATGAGCCCTCATTTTCAATTTTCCTGATTTACTAAAGACCACTATTCTCTTTTATTTAACCATGGTGCATAATCCTTACCTCCATTCTTTATTTTTTCTTCCTAAAATTCCTATCTATGAATGTGTAAAATAGAAGAACTTGTCCTTTGTTCTTCTCCCCCTAGCCCCCATTCCCTCGCTCCAGGGAATCCACTGAGGCTTTTTCCTCATAAAATAAAGATTTAAGTTTCTTGTAAAACAGATGCTTTCACATTTCCTACTCCCTTAGCAGACAGTATTCCTTGGCACCTTACAAACCACGTCATGTTTCTCCTCATGTTGCCCCACTGAGGCTGGTAAACGCCAGGTTCTCTCTTTTTCATGAGTAGAAAAAAGCCTCTTGTCAGGTGAAGGAGAAACTGAGCCAAGAATTGAAGCTGCAGAGTCCTCTTCTTTAAGACCATCACTTCCCTGTATCTCTTTAATGAATTTATTCACTGAGTTCTTCATAAAATTAAGCTTTGTGTTCATGCATTGCATGGAACAGTTACTGTGCCTTACACAATTGATCTTTTCTGTCCTTGCACAATTTTTGTTTTCTGTCCTCTTTGTCCACAGGATAAAACTTGAAATAAGGTGTATGATTCAGGTCCATGTAATGAGAGACAGTTTGGTCTCTGTCACCTACATATGGATGCTCAAAGCTGTCTGAGTGTCTCAAGGTGTCTGAAAGCAATGTGTTTTTTCTCCTGTGTTTTATCTGAGATGAAACTTGCAGGAGCCCCTTGCCAATGAGACAGCTAGACCCCAAATATCAAAACCATCACTGGGATGAGGTTCAGGAGTCCAAACAGAAGTCTGTGGAACCATTTTAAACAAATGCATCCTGCCCTTTGGGCTGTTTTTAGACAACTAACCAACATCCCAGCTGTCTTCACATTTAATTCCGTATGTGAATTCAGTATTTGATTACTGACCAGCAGTTAGTCTTCTGCTTATATCTTATCCCTTTAATACTCTACATCTGAATTCATTCAGTAAATGAATGTGACTTGAAAAAAACAAGTTAGAGCTTTTGAACATATCTGAGAACTGTCAGCACACCAACTGGCAGAGTACCATGTATATCAAGCAGTTTAGCACAGCTGTCTCCCATATCTATTACTTATCAATGGGATTCACTAGCCTGCCAGAAGTTGCTTAAAACAAACCAACCTCAATATTGGAAGTTGTAAATGCACTAACTTGGAATAAGGCTTTCCCTTGCTCAGTTAAAAACATCATGCAATATAACTGAATAATATAATTTAACTATACATTTTGAATTCATATTTAGACTTGAACTCCAAATTTCCTTGTGATTTGGTGAGTCTTCTCATGTGTTTTTGGTTTAGTTTATCCATTATTGCTCTGCATTTTTTCAGGGAATTATCAGATCAAATGTAGTTATTTGTTTCTTGGTAAACTAGCAATATTATACTGAGGTAAGGGTATTCATCTGCAAAGTGTGTATAATAATACCATGAAGGTATTAGCTAGTAAATGGACTTATTAGTGGCAGTAAAGCCCCTGCAAAACTGAAGAAAAAGAAAATACCTTCAAATTTTAAATACTCTCTGACAAGCTTTACAGCACCTTGCTAGAGAGAGATGCTGAAAATGACACCATGGATAAAATGAAGATAGAAACCTTCAATTGCATTAAAAGTTGTCTTGTGCAGGCAAAGTTCTGTCAGAGCTTCAAGATTAGCATAAATTCAGAGTGAAATATTTGAAGTAAGCCAGGTGTAGGCTCCACTGCTTGAAGTGCCCCTGCATTCCAGAGCAGTTAGGTGACTAAGGGGAAAGTTGAACAGTCTGTGCAAGACACAGGGGTCTGGAAAGCCAAAAGCCCCCCTGGAGATGAATCTGGCAAGGGATGTGAAGAAACTTTCCTGCAAGTGTAGCTGCAGCAGCAGCAAGTTGAGGGAAAATGTAGTGCTGAATGAGGGCAGGGGACCTGGTAACAGAGGAGATTTACCCTTCATGGAGGAGAAGTAGGTTAGGGAATGTTTGAACAGACTGGGCAAGCACAAGCCCATGGGCTCTGACAGGGTGCACCTACAAGCCCACAACATCATTATGAGGCCACTCTTGGTAGTCTTTGAAAGGTTATGGTGACTGGGGGAGGTTCCTGAGGACTGGAAGAAAGCAAATGTCACTCTTATCTTCAAGAAGGAAGATCTAGGGAATTACAAGCTAGCCAGACTCGCAACAGTCCCTGTGTACATGATAAAGCAAATCCTGGAAACAGTTTCTCTGACCAGCTTTCTACATTGAGATTACTAGCTCAGTGGAGGAGGAGAGAAATGTGAATATGATTTATTCTTTAGAAAGAATTTCAGCTCTGTCTTCCCTAACATGCTGAAACATAAACTGCTTAAGAATTGGCCACTCGAGCAGATGGTCAGGTGCACTGAAAACTCCTTGAACTGCTGGGCTTAAAGGGCTGTGATCAGAACAGCTGGTCTCTAGCATGGTGGGATCAGTGGCACAAAGTCCATCTTGAGGATGATCTAGCCTGGCTGTCCCACCTTGCCACCAGTAAGATGCATGGATGTAGGGTACCAGTGCAGTTCTGTGACAGCCTGAACTCAGCTGTCCACAGAGCAGTGCTCTTGTGACATGTGACACCAGTGCCCATCTCAGAATGATGCTGCAGCCCAGTGGCATTGCTCCAAATTTAGGTAGGTTTTAAGAAGGTAATCAAAGCACATTCTGCAAGTCCAGGTCTTGATGGCAGATGGATTTGTGTGGGGTCTGTAATAAATAAAACAGTTTTCTTTCTATGTGCTGTTGGTGAGTAATGGCCTTGGGTGTAGATTCTGGGCCTGCATATGTAATCTAGGTTTTAAAGAGAGAGACTGTAAGCCTGTATCTCTCTTCTGGGGCTGTGTAGAGGGAGAAAGCTTTAAAAGATGCACAACACAGGATAAATTTGTGGTCAAGTGTTAGCTCAAAATACATTCCCACTGCCTGTATCTATTCCTTAAGATGTGAAATTCCCTGAAGTTTCTCTGTCATACTCCTTCAGATCTGTCCTTTGCCTGCTTAAACTCCACTGGCATAGAAATAATCCCATTAGTATTTATTGCATCTGCAGCCTACTATGAGCTTCTGAGTTTTTTCATTAATTCTTTTAGGTGCAATATTCCAAGCAAAAAAAGAAACAGGCATCACAGGGGAATTGCCTAAATCGAGGGATTCAAATCAGCACAAAATAAGAAACTGTCTGGTGATCAATCTCATCTTACAATTTCAAGGACATTCTAGGAATAAGACATTGTTATCCTTGATCTCCCCAAGGATGATGTAGTTGTTGCTTGCCTGAAGGAGATGTTGCATAAAAAGCAACATGCTCTTAATGTGTCAGCTCTTAATAAACCAACACTAATGTTGGAATAGTGGACAAGCACCCTCAGTCCCTCAGTGCTGCTGACCTCTGGAGAATGGGACCTATTTGCTTTTCTAGTTCACCAAGAATCACTTTCAAACCTAGATTTTTCTTTATTACCCACAAACAAACAAACAAACAAAACCAACAAAACCACAAAAATATGCACCCCCCAAATAAAACAAAACCAGACAACTCCTGCTGGTGATAATGTACTCCAGTTTCCCGAGGTTTTCTGAAATGTGTAGTACTGACTCCGCTTTGGCCTGAAAATACTTCCTGAGCTTCCTTTAGTGCAAACTACAGAAATGTTTTCACACCTGTCCAGAAGCAGAAACCATTCCTTCAACCAGCACTTATCTCAGTGATATCTAACCTAAAATGGATCCTGACTCTGAGTAAAATAATTACAACCTGTTTTACAGATTCAGCATTGGAGCTTCCTGCCGTTCATGCACATTGACTTGTTCAGTGAAACTATCTCATGGATTAACTCACAGCTGGCTGTGTTTCAGCAATGTTCTTGAAAGACACATTTAGTGTAGCTGGATAAGCCTGAGTGAAGATTTGCACCTAATTTGCTGTAAATAATGTATATTACCTCTACTGCAGATAAGTGCAAACTCACTACAAGTTTATACCTGGAAAAAATAATTGCAGCTCCTTAAAAGATCTGGATAGCCTCTTGGTGCAGTGACAGGCACCCAGGATTGTGTGATCATTAAACATGATTTGTGGGGTGACTGTGCTACCTTGCTTCATACTGCCTTCAGTATGGGCTCATTTGTTCATTTTGGCCACAGTTCCCCTCATCTGTTGTTGTGGGGATAGGATCATTTAGAGTTAGCAGAGCCTAAGCTTTCCAAAACCTTTTCTGAATTTCAGTGTTTGGAGGGAACCAGTTCAAACTAGATTTTCAGCTCTGAACACAGCTCTTAAGGCCTAACAAGCAATTTTCATCAGGTTGTATGAGTGTACCATTGCTGCTTAAAATGTTCAAAACATGCATAATAAATAATCTTCTTTGTGCACTGGGAGGCAAGGAGAGTTAGATCAGTAAAACTTTATCCTTGACGTTGCTAAAATTGTGGTTTGTAGTGCTGGAAAAGAAAATTATATTGTGCTTGAAACAATAAAACAACATCTGGAGAAGTAAGAAAAAAAAACCCCAGACAACACTCAGAAAGTAAGTTTGAAGCCCACTTTTTTATAAGCTAATTGCAGATAGCAAATGATGGCAGCCATGGAGGAGCAACAGAAAAAAGCAGCTGGGCAGGCCAGGAGGCCTTGTGCCACATCACTTGGCATGAATTACATTCAGCCTGCTGGGTGGTTTTTTTTTGTTGTTTTTGTTTGTTTGTTTGTTGGGTTTTTTGTTTGTTTGTTTGTTGGGTTTTTTGTTTGTTTGTTTGTTGGGTTTTTTGTTTGTTTGTTTGTTGGGTTTTTTGTTTGTTTGTTTTGGGTGGGTTTGTTTTTTTTTTTTTTTCATTTGGAAGTAAGTTTTTAAAGACCTTGTAAGGAAAAGACAAAGATCTTGCCCGACAACATATCTCAGATATAAAGAGATCCGTGGCCAAACTATCAACAAAAAACTGGATAGGGTTAGAATCAAATGAATATGGGTTTTCTATTGTTTTGTATGTTCAAGTGATTTCTTGAAGAGAGACCCATAGGGTAAAGAAGAGTTCCTGGGAAAACAAGTGAGTCACTTGAGGAAATGTTCTTCCTCAACAAGGTGATGACCATGTGGGTAAACCTTCTAAGCAGGTGTGTACCTGTGCTTTATAGATGAGAGTTTGTGACACAAGACAGTAAATTTGGGGCTCAAAGGATGGCACTTTTCACCATCACGTAAGAACTTTGACCAAGGGTGTATGTTTTATTTAGCAATTATTTGGGCTGTTAAACTTTTACCATGTGCAGTTCCACTGTCTTTAGTATCCTGGCACTAAAATGTCATCCTGGAATTAAAAATAAACCTGTGACTTTCAATTTGAGGAACAATTTTGATTCCTATGTGAAACATCAGTAGCTCATCACTCACCAGAGTGTCTCCATTGCTGTTTTTTTGGCAACTGCTTAGTCTACCAGAAGCTGCCAGGTAATATATCTGTAGCTAGGCTGACCCTACAGCCTTAATAATCTACAGTTTTCCTTTACAGAAGTGCCTAAGTATGTTCATTTACCTCTGTTTTTCATAGATTAAATAAGGCTTACATTTTATCACTTTCATATTTCCTGCTTCACTGAAGCCTCACTAAGCTAACAGTATTTTAATTCTTATTGCACTTCACCTGTGTATTGTCTATTGATCAGTCAGCACATGTGAGGATAATCCAGTACTCTTCATAGGATGCATGAGGTATGTTTTTCACAGGAACACATGCATTTCCTCAGACCTGCTTGTGGCAGGATCTCTGCTGCCTCTCTGAGATCCCCTCTATTGCATTCTACCACCAGTGGGAAAGCTCCCCTTGAAAAACTTTCTGAAACCAAACAAAGGAGGTCATAAAATCTAAACCCTTGGGCATTGTGACAGCTATTCAGCTGTGTTCAATTGACCTCACTAGTTTTTTCTTTTCTTTTTTTTCCCCTTTTTGTTATTGCAGGATTCCCAGCAGGAGAACTTCAGAAGCCTTTCTTTTGGGGAACAGAGTATCCTAGGTGAGTAGTGCACAAGGGAACCTCATCCACCTAGAACTGAGGAATAACAGGGAAAGATACTGCAAACACATACAGACAAAGAAGAGGGTGTGGAGAAGAAGGCTGCAGTGCTGAAGGAAATTGAAAGGTAGCCCCTAGGAAAACTGTGTTGTCCTGCTGTAGGGCAAACTTGGTCCTTGGGTTGTGGGTTCTCTCCTGCTGTATCCTGCTTTTGCCTCTGGAAGGGCTGACTTTGAGAAATGCTGCTTTGTGTGATATTTTCTTACCCTTGGGAGCCGTATGTGTTGCTGTTGTCTTAAACTGATGACTGATCTCTCACAGGAATTGCTAATTAAGTGCACCCAAGTGGAAGTGTTTCAATGGTACAGCATGCAGATGTAGCAGTGTGTACATGGCAGGTATTGAAAGGAATTGTAAATCAGATAACTGACACTTCCTGAATAGAAGTGAATACCCTGAGAAGCCAATTATTATCAGTGTATTTTTCACTTTCTGCTAATATCTAAGATTAGCAGTAGGCCCTTGTCTGTGCCTGTCAAGGTGCATGAGAATATCTTCATGTGCATAAGTGATTGCCTGAGATTGCCTGAGCAGGCCCATGTGCCAATGTAGCTGAGGAAGGGTAATTATAGGTCACATACATTAAATTTTGAAAAATCACTGCTTTTGTGCAGTTCAATAGCTTTCTATTTTAGGGCAGGATAAGACCATGAAAAATTTCTGGTGGCAGTTTCTGAAAGTTATTTTGCAGTTATATAAAGCCAGTTACTGGTGAAACATATCCTTAATAAATCATTGTTAAAAAAAAAAATCAAACTTTTCAAACATTTTGTTTTTGCCATCATCCAATCTGGATTGTGTCCTTGTAAACAGGAAATTTGGCAATATATGTAGAAAGACACGTTCAATTTATGAACAAATTAATTTGCATTCAAAGAGAATTCTTGTGGGCCAGGTGACTTTGTAAGTGGTAATTGGGGATAGAAGAAAGTCCTTTTTTGTTAAGGTGAACTTATTTTCTGTTATAGTTATTGCAGATCAGCTTTGCTTTCTGAACAGATTTCTCTGTATTCTGACCTTCTGCCATAGTGATAAAACTGTGGTTCTTTCAAAGTATTATACTTTGCTCATTTCTCTTCCTTAAAGGTTACCTTAGCTTAAATTGGTTTTGCTTGAGTACGTATCAAAATGTAATTTAGTAAACAAATGTAGCTGGTTTATATCAGACAACAGATTGCTTTTGTCCTTGAAATATTCTGGATGTTTTCTGTCTGCTTAGAAGAAACACTACATGGCAGTGGAACAGATTAACCATCAAAAAGTCACCAGTGCCTGCTGAAAAACTAATTTAGCAAATATTTAACATTTAGTGGCATTTTAGTGTCCAGTTCCAGCACAACCACCAAAACTCAGTTCAATCTATTTGCAGAAAGCAAAGCTTAGTTATCACTTCTACATCTCAGTACATTAAATAAAATAACACTCAAATGCCGCCATTCACAACTGTGAGTCTTCAGTGCCATATATATTGAAATAGAGACTTCAAACTACCTGAACTCATAGCTTCCTTACAGTTCTGAGCCTCCCCAGTCCCAGACAGTTGCCCTTTAATATGGTATCTGCTGGGCTGCACCTAACCCTTCCATCTCTGTCCAACTGTGCCCAGAAGTGAAAAACATGAACAGAAAATTTCTGGAAAAAGCATGAACTGGAAAAGTGAAAAGCGTTAACTGGGAAAATTTCTGGAAAAAATGTTGTTGAGCTGGACAAAATGCTGCGTTGGGGTTCACAGATTCAAAGGCCAAAATTCACTGCAACCTTAACCCCATCTTTTGGAGCTAGGGAAAGCTCCAAGGAGCCGGAGTGCCAGAACACCAGCCTGTTCTTTGTCCTTGCCACTCATGGTGACAAAGAACCTTAGAGGAAAAATAAGACGTATTTACTAATAGGGCTTGTTTCTTCTAGATCTCTTTACATGTTTTGTGTCATTATTTTTATACTTCTCCAGCTGCAAAAGATCCTGTATAACCCCTTTACTTCAGATATGGAAAACAAGTCTTACATAGTGCATTTATTAGGGGTAATTATCACTGTGTGCTACACAAGATTACAAACTTGTCACACAAAAGGATGGTATTTCCATTGCTGAAACGTATAATTTTACCCTGCATTTTTTGGAGATAGTTTGTAACAGTACTTGGGCTAAAAAGCAGTAGGGGAGATTTTAACACATGCAAAGTACCATTCAGGAAAGAAAAAAACAAAGTGAAGGATTTTCATGGGAGCAGAGGGAATTAAATGATATAATAGTTTTTGGGCATGACTGAGATGAGCAATTAGTGCACTATGGATCATTAGGTCCAATAATATGTTATTTCAAAACCTTCTGCCTTTCTTCTATTTCAATACAATGTCTTAGAAATACTATAAGCTACTTTGAAGTATAGCATCTCAATAACTGAAATATTTAAAAGCACAAAAAGTAACTCAACAAATGAAAGATTCATTGAGTAAATCACCTACCCCCGTGATATCCACTGCATTTGGTGTAAAAAAGTCCTGAGCTTTTCCCTCTTTCATCCCAATTTCTCCTAAAAGCATGCTTATGGGGATATAATAAGGAAGATATAATTAATTGTCAGTCAGGAATACAAAGTATTTCTTTTTACTCTGTTTCCCAGGTTCCTTAGATCTGACTGTGTATCATGTCCTATTCCAGGGCAGGTGCAAGGGAATTATATGAGCTTTCTTTTTAAAACTGAATGGAGATCTGTTAATGCTTTACAAAAGGCAGTCTTTGTTTCAGAATAGTTACAGCTGTAACTTTGTCCTGTTCCCAGTCAGAATATTCAGAATTCAGTCAGCTGAAGGAGTGTGGAGCTCATATGATGCTGATAAGGGATTTGGTTGGAAGAGTGAACCATCACAATGCTTTCAAAGTTTTAGATTAAATGTCACTTTTAAACAAGAGTTTAACATTAAGACTTTCAACGTCTTTAAGTCGAAATTGTGCAGGTCTGATTTTTAGACCCATATCCCCTGCCTCCTCAGCCTATTTTTAAATCAATAATGATCTTTCCTGAGGTCTTTTGTCCTCATGACTGTGAACACACTCTGAGGAAACTGCTTCTTTGTGTTACAGGTCATTAAGTTATGGTGCCATAGGAGTGATTGTTGGCCATGAGTTTACTCATGGGTTTGATAGCAATGGTGAGTATTTGACTGCACTTTGATAACTTTTTTATTTACAGAGTTGACAGATTAGAAAGCTGACTTGTACATGCTGTAGCATTTTTATTGTTTTGGTTTTTTTAATGGTGCTGAGTTGTGTGAAAAAATTATAAACTTTTACTTATTAGATTTATTTACATGGAATTGTGCTTGTCTGAATTGGATTTTATTTGTTAAGAAATACCACAAGTTTGATTCTTTCTGTTTGTCTTGAATGCAAACTAAATCAGCAAGAGATTCTGAAAGTCCTAACAGAGGGAGAGGGAAGTGGGAAGGACATAGGGATAATTTCTGATTTATAAAAATTATTAAGAAAACTTTTCATTTCAAGTTTGACATTTTTCAAAAGATAATTGCAAAAGTTTTAAAGTACAATAGTGGAACAAGAATGGTACAGAAAAGGGGTTGCAAAATATTAAAATTAAATTTTAAAAAAAAGAGAGGAAAAAATAGTCATAAAATGTCAATGCAATTGTCCCGACAAACTGGGTGGAGTGGGGCATTGCCACTGCCTAGGTTTGGCTGTCTTAGCAAAGTGCTTTTAAAAATTGGGCTCCTGAGAGAAAGTTAGGGGAGAGGGGGGAGGAGGGAGATGCAGGCAGAAAGAAACTTGAACCTCCTCCTCTGGGGAATAATTTTAAGTTTGCTTATGTTGCATAATATTGAATACCTTAAAAAAGCCCCAACAAACCCGAAAAAACTCCACATATCCTGGTATCCTGTTCTGACTGCTCTACAACACTGTGTGAGCAAACACTCCAGCATGGAGACATTTTTCTTCATGAACTCCCACCTTGTGTAGTTGAGCACTTAATCTCCACCTTATCGTTTGCCAATCAGAAAGGAACCTAAAGTTTGATTCCCTAAGCAGACCCCTCCTTGCCAGGTTCTTACCTTCCAAATACAGAAATAAATACATCTGTAGGGAATTTGTCACCTTGTGAAAACTTCAGAAGTTTGCATGAAATGGATTTGTTTCCAGGTGAAGAATTAATAATAAATTAGTTATCATCACATTAACAGAATGAGAGACATATGGTCTGAGGATGAAAAATGCAATTATACTTGCAAGAAAGCTAAGTGCCTCTTACACTATGTAATTATAAAATGTACTATAGAATTCATTAGTTATTACTATATTTTTCTGCAAATGGAAATTATGACAATAAATAGAATGCCAGCTTTTCACTGCTGATTTGAGTGGGGTCAAGATTTTGCTCACTGATCCCATCCATTTTGTACACACACTTACATGAGAACAGTCACCTCTCATTTCTGTGATAGATTCCTAAACTGTAAAAGTTTTTTCCTGCAAAAACATTTGTTTTCTTTCTTTTTTGAGGTCGGAAATATGACAAAAATGGAAATTTAGACCCTTGGTGGACGACTGACTCTGAAGAAAAATTTAAAGAGAAAACAAAATGCATGGTTAATCAATACAACAATTACTACTGGAAGCAAGCTGGCTTACATGTATGTAAACCACCAGTGACTGAAAACAGTGGTACATGAGGAGTTTGGGTTGTTGTGCTTTTTTTTCTTTTTTTTAAGTTCTCTTTTTATAAATCCCAATATATTGGAATATTAAACTACCAACTTCATCTCTCACAACAAATGATTTTCTGAGGTGAATAATTGTGTTAAAAATTGTCTGTCAGGTTTGATTAGTCCAGTCAAATACCTCTACCCACACTCTGGTGACAGGGTTAAACCATTTCTCTCCATCATATCTTTTTGGAATCAGAGGAAGAGGATGAAGCCACTCAGCAGGGCTGGTCTAATTATTGTGAGCATGTTAAATGTCTTCTGAAGATGAGGTCTGTAATGAAAACTGAGCAGTCACTCTTTTAGAAAGAATATAATAGCATGTTTTATAGATTCCTTTAACAACTCTGCCTGTTATTTATTGCAGCTATAAAATGGATGCATAAGCCCTACTTGATTTCAAATTCAACTCTTGCTATTTCTTCCATGTGTGCACACAGACCCCATTTGTATGTTTAATCAAGGGAATATGACAGCAGTAGCTCCTAGAAAAGGATTGAGAAAGTGCAAGGGAATTGTTTCTGTTTTGTTATCTGTCAAAGGTATGGGCTTCCCTGAAGATGTGTACATTCATATGTGTGTCCAAAATGAGGATAAACAGGATATGTCCCAGACCTTCAGAAATGAATAGCTGAAATTCCAGTGATGTTGTCTGGGACACGATTTTAATCTTAGTTTTCAGGATAAAACACATACTCCAGTCCCCACTTAATTCTATCACCTCTACCTACATTTTAGAAATACTAGTACATCTTCACCTTTTTAGAATAGTGAGGCCCCATGAAATTCTTATCAACAATTCTAGCACTTTTCCCAGGCTTGTTTGTACTGATCTCAGAGATAATAAAACCATATTGTGGTCCAGTCTGAAGTCCAGCAACTCAGACTTGAAATACTTCATAATAAGCTAATTTACAAATAAAAATTCTCAGGCCCATTCCTGAATATTGGTAGGACAAAAACTGTCATTACAAAAGTGCCACTCAAAGAAGATTATTAAAACCTTCCCCAAGGATGTGGCTGAGCTCTTCCCATGCCTCTGCCATTGGCTTGGCCATCCCCTTTAACTTTTGCACTATCTCTTGAGATGAGGTAGGTCTGAATTTCCTCCCAGGGTAGATACTGCCTTTGAAGTCCATGGGCTTACTAGACAGATCCTGTTACCCACAGCCTTGTCATTCCATTCCTTCTATATCCACAGGATAACCAAAAGCACTTCTTAGATGATAAAAGATTTTTCCAATTTTCTACCATATTTTATAGCTTTTGTATGAAGAGCTATGCAAGCAAAGACCTTTTTTATTATCATTTTGGTCTGTCATTTACATCAGTACTCTGCAGGTTTTTTACCCTTGTATGAATATTTTTCATGGATCAAGAAACCTATTTATTCTTCTTCCTTCTCATCTGGTATACAATAAAAATGTCTCCAGAAAAGAAACCTAATGAAAGAAAAAGTGGATATAGAAATAGCTTCAGAGTGCAATAATCACATAAAGTCATCTCATCAAATAAAGGGCTTATCATGGTCTGTGATTCCTGCCACAAACTCTCTGTGCAGACTAGTCTCAAATACCTGATCCACAGCTGCCTGAGATGAATTCTTCCACTTTGTAGCTGGCCTGTGGCCCTGTGCCACTGTTGGGTTACTCTGATCTTGTGCTCTAAGTCAGTCTCCTTCACGAGCCCAGTGCAAGTAAAATGTGTGAGCAGGAAGGCCAGAGGAAAAGGCAGCTGTGTGCATGTCTGTTCCCTGGTGTCGCAGCACCTTTTGTCCTAAAAGCTTCTCTCTCACCTCCATCTCCATCCTCCTGAGGGCAGGGGAGAGCTGACAGGAAAGGGCTGCACTTTCCTCTGTGGCTCCCATTTTTCCTGTAACACTGTACCCAAGGCATCAAGTAAGATGTCCTGGGTCCAATCTGGGTGCTCATCTGTGCTGAGTGTAGGGCTATGCACAAGTTCCTGGCCATTCCCTTGAATTTTCCCCTCATTTACCATCCTGAAACTGAGTCCTGATGCCAACCCCACTGTAGTGATCCCTGTGGCATGGGAGAGCTGATGGCTGCAGCCAGCATCTACCTTCAGAGCCCTGCTCAATACCATGCTCATTATCTTGCTTATTTGAGGCACAGGAGAGAGTAAAACTGCTTAATTACAAATACAGTTGGTAACACAAGGACCTTAGTAGGCTGGGTGAGTAGAGATAATGCTACTTCAGCAGAAATTAGGATTTCTTTGTAATGATATTGCACTTGGTAATGCCAGGGGACCACTTTCCTGACAAAGTTTATATAGTGCAGTTTCCCCCAATACATTCTTGTTGCTATTGCTCCTGTTCTTGGAATCAATAACCAGGAGAAGCAACAGGAATCTCCTTTGCAGATATTTTTAGAGCACTGAATATACTACCAATTTTGATTCTCTCTCTGACAGCTATTTTTAATTACACTTATTTATGTTATGACTTAGAAGTTATTTTAGCATCCCAGTAGCATATTAAGAGCTATGTAGAGAAATAAATATAGCCTTTTAGATAAAAGTTTAAGAGGCTACTGCATGTTACATGTCACCAGATATAAACAGTCCTTAGGGGAAAATTACTGACACTCAGCTCAAAGATCAGGGACTGGATTCTTAAGTGCATTCTATCTACTGTATTTTGTGCTACAGAGATCTATGACCAGAGCCAGGATAATTCATCACAGAAAATAGTTTACTGGCAGTATTCACATGGAAACCCAGTTTTCTTAACCAAAGTTGGTTGCAATTGACTGAGGTGCTCTTGCCTTGTTTTACTTTTCCCCCTCATTTTGAAGTTGATCAAGTAGGAAGTTCAGAAATGAGTCAAATGACTGATATTCTTTCATTCTGCCAAGGTGAAAGGGAAGAGAACTTTGGCAGAAAACATTGCAGATAATGGAGGTTTGCGAGAAGCTTTCAGGGTAAGTAGATGGAAAATATCTGAAACATCATATTATTAAAAAAATAAAATAAAAAAAAGCTGTGGTTATCTTCATGTTGCTGAAAGGCACTTAGTATCTCTTTCTTATCAGGCATACAGGAAATGGATTACAGAAAAGAGGGGAGGAGAAGAAGAGCCTTTACTGCCAGGCCTTGAGTTCACACATAACCAGCTTTTCTTTCTGAGTTATGCCCATGTGAGTAGTACAAATGTGCTTCAAATCCCCAGCTATTAACTTGAACCATGTGCAGTGCAGAGATGAGCTTGCTTGTTTTCAACAATCTGCATCACCAAAACACAGATTTTGAGTGTGTAAGCAGAGACTTCTCCCACAATTATTATTTTCTTCTCTTTCCCTTTTTGTCCTTAAGTACCCATGGCACCAGGACTGCTGAAATTATTCTTGGTTTTGCACAGTGTTGTCACAGCAACTTTCTTTCTTCTTTCTGCTTCCCTGCACTAAAAAGGTCTTCTTGCATGTATTGACTCCTCAGCCTCCTTCAATTTTAGCTCACACCATTTGTTACTGTGTACATTGTTCAAGGAAACTAAGCAGTAGTGAAGAAAGCCTTAGTTTATTTTTCCCATCTGTACAATAAATATGCTGTGACAAAACTTTGATAAGGGATGTGAGTTATTTAGAGAAAATATAGAGTGAGGGAGAGGATCAGAAATTATTTATTTGTGTAAAGAAATTGGGGCAAACTCCCTGCATGAGAAGTAAAAGGCTATAAAACTTTGCCACCAGCTGAAGGACTTAATCATCTCCAACTGAAAAAAACAGGACCCAATGCAACCAGTCCTGGCTGAAAAGAATTTCTCTGCTGAGAGTCAGTGTCTATGGCTGTTTCAGTTTGATTATATTGAACAAAGAAAATATTCCACTTTCATTGTTTATGCTGAATTAAGTTTCACCTCGTGTCAGTTTTTCTCCAAGAAAATTTTGAAGCTATAGGGAACATCTGGGGGTTTTACAGGACCACTGCAGAAATCATGTGTCCAGTAGTCTCTCACAGGGAGGGCACACACACAGTTAGAGCAGTGTATGTAAGGTACCCTCAAGCTCAGTCTATTTCCACAAAGCTCAAGACACTCAACAGACTTATTTAAAATGTCAGAACTGTGTTCAGCCAGACAAAATTGCTCTGAAGTCCACTGAAATCCTATGGGCAATCTGGCTTAAAGGATTTTGTTGATAGGAACATTTAATGTAGAGACTTAGGTAAGGTAGGGGCAGTTTAAAGGAGATCTTTCATGCAATGGACACAGCATAAGAGGGATTATTCAGTTCTGCAAATGTTCTATCTACCCTGTTTTTTGGTCAGTTATGATTGGGTTAAGTATCTTATCAGGAACAGGGAACTGGGGACCACTGATGGAAATGTGGAAGATGTGTAATTTCAAAAGAAACTGACATTCCAGCATGGCATAAATATATCAGGTAATATAGCAGCAATTCTAGAGATGATAGCCATCATTATGTGTACCTTTCAAACACATTACATAGTTTTGAGACCAAGAAGTATGTTTGGTAATTATTAAGGTGTGAGATGCTGCAGAACAAGTTGAAAGACAAGCTACCATTATAGAGAACTTCAAAAAAAGAACTAGTAAAGTGACTGTGATTAGATGATGTGAAAGAGTGTGTAGAGAAAAACAGTGGGTGGACACTGGATCCATTAGGGGATTTGAAAAACAAGAGAATATACCAAGAGAAAACTGCAGATTGGCAAAGGTGAAACAAAGCAGGAATTTATGGTGTCTTTCCATTTTATGCATTCTATAAGTAATAGACATCTTAAGAACAGTGACATTACATTTTGCTGTACATAAAAAGTCATCACAGATAATGTGCCTTTTTCTGATTTTTAATTTTTTTTTTATTTTATTTTATTAGGTAAGATGCAACTCCTTTAGACCGGAATCTGCGAGGGAGCAAATATATACCGGAGCTCACAGCCCTCCTCAGTTCAGGTAGTGCAAAAATGGTATTTCCTCAGTGTACACACAGAATCAATCACTGCAGAACAGAAGTGCAGAAATATAGCATTTTAAGAGGGGGTTAAGAGCAAACACAAAATTGGACTGTGCTCTTGGTTTAGATAGAAATTGAACTGGTTTTATTAGCTTATTTTTCACTATTATAAATGCTCTTCTGTAAAATTGAGGAGCTTGCATCTACTTTCAAAAGCATTTGAACCAGAACACAATCTGATCCCTGTGATGTCCTGTAATCATGGCCTGAGTACCTAAAATGCCTCATCTATCACTTTCTTTCCCTAAGCAATTCTAGTTTAGAAAACAGTGAATATAAGGAGGGTCCTTGATTTAATCTGCCTGAGTTCATTAAAAGCTCCTAAGTCTCGACCTTGAATTACATTGATACTGCAAAGCAAAATGTGCCCTGTGAGTTCAGTTCAAGACCAAACTCTTCCACTGGCCTTCAAGTGACACTTTGCTTGAAGTAGCTGTGGTAGTCCAGCCATAACAGAGGGAGTCTGTCCTTGCCAAAAGGCTCCTCTAGCCATAGACACTCATGAACTCCCTGCCATGGGAAGGGGGGAAGTTTTAGAGACTAAATAGGAATGAGGAAGCCAGAGTTTATTCTTCTGCTTCTTCACCAAGAATATGTTGGTTTTGTTGGGATTCATGTTGGTTGCATTTACTTAACTAAGAGTTCTGTGTTTGCCCTTGGTCAAGTACTACATTACCTCTTTATTTGGACAAAGGATGTTATATCCACAACAAAATTCACAAAATACAGTAGATTATTTGCCTTCTAGAGAATCCTACCACTTTCTGTTGACTAAAAGAGTGTTATACCAGCTAGTGAGGGTAAAAGTAGTGCAGTATGTAAATCTGTGTGCCTTTTAACATTGAAAATATATCTTGACAATGAGGAGAGGAGCATCAGGCTGACCTTCAGCCTACAGAGATATTATTTTCATAATTCCTACCCATGTTAAGATTTTGGTAAAATAACCATCTGTTGTCTTTTAAAATCCTCAGGTTTATTTACCTATATGTATATTTTTATTCTGAATCATTTCATAGCTACATTCCCATGAGACAGTGATACACATGGAACTCTAGGGATAGAGTATTTATTAGGAAAACTCCTGAAGGCATCAGGCTATGAAAGAAATTTTCAGAGAAGTTTAGATTAATTTGAGATCTAGAAAATGTATACAAAAGTTTTTCTTAGTTTTTGTGTGAGATACTGAGATCTGGCTTCTGTTTCAGAACTAAATAAAAGCAGTGGTGCTTGTCTCCTTGCAAATCATATCAGCTGGGGTAAAAAACTATCTTCTCTATTTCTCCCAACTTGGTTTAATTTGTGTCCCAAAACCATTATAAGCATAACTGCAATACAGCTAGCTCCAACACTGACAGCTCTTTCTGTCCAAAAAGCTCAAACAGCCCTTTAAAAAGTAATCATAAAAGGTAACAATAAAAGTTATAGAAATGAACAACACATGTCTTGAGCACAGGTGTGTGCATCTGAACTACTCACACCAGTTTCTATTCAAAGTCAAAAAGGAAATGTCAATTCAGAAGTTAATATATATATATAAATAATCTTTCAGCAGGTAATAAATTTAAATTACTTAGACTCTGCAAGTACATCTTTCTATTGATTACCAGGGGAGGCCAGTGTGACCTGCTCAAGGAAAGGTGTCTCTACTATAATTCAATGGGATGAAATCCAGACACTCCACTCTGATTTCAGTTAATGTGCGGCAAATCCAACCATGGGTAGAAAAGTGGCGTGCATGCACATACAAAGATTTTTTCACTGGATAAATTCTGGGTTTACTTGGTTTTAATTGGCAGATTTTCAGTATTAGCATGTGTCTTTGCTATTTTTGAATGCCAATTTCAGATTGAAATCCCTGGCATGGCAGGCAGAACTCCCACCAACATCAGCAGCAGCTCTGCATGACCAACTCTTGCTGTTCCAGTCCCTGTATATGTATCTGAAATTTTTTTTACAGTAAAGCTGCATATCTTATTTGAAGCCTAACCTAATTTGGTAATCTTCCATACAAAACTGACCTTTAGGTATTTTTGTGCCACATGACTGCAAATTTTCTTACTCACAGAAAGTTTAATCAATGTAATAAGAATAGTTTCTACCATGCTGAGCTACACTGAGAAGCTGATTGTCTGCAATATAGAAAAATGCCTCCTCACTGCCTAACATAGGCAAGGTATACAATTAATATCACAGTAGATATTTTTCTGCTTTTAACTCAGAAAACTCTTTAATACTATTGCAAGTTTCAGGTTAGTAAATCCCAAGATGGTTAAAAGCATAGGAAAAACCAGCAAACACAATTGCAATCTAGCAAAGGTAAAATAGTAGTTTCTGACTGCATCAAATAATGCAGACATGAAAGCAGGAGCCAAGGATGACTGCATGCAAAGACCAAGCTCTTCCCCTATGCCTGAGGGTACCAGTCTGGAATGCAGGCACATTGTCCAGCTTGTGTCAGGCAGGGATGTGCTGCTCTTTCAGTGTCACACCACCTGTGGTAGAAGCAAGAGAGCTTGGAAGCTGCTCAGGGCAGAAGGCTCAGAAAATATATTTCCAAAATACCAGAGGAGTTGAGATGCTCACAGGTGCAAGGCTGAGCTGCCCAACAAGGGCCTGCAAAGTCCCAGGGACCCAGTGGGTGTGGGTGTGAATGTGTGTGGGTGGGCAGAACATGCTGTTAGGAGAATGTGGAACCTCATGAAACCACTGCCAGCACAACCCCACTGCCAGCACAATCGCAGTGTGTGCTTACATCCTCCTGCCTGCTGCACTGCAGCTGTCTGGAAGGGCTGCGAAAAGAATTTCACCCTGCACAGCTACTGCTGATCTCTCACCTGTGCTGCCAAGGGTTACATTAGAAAATTGTTCTAAAGGACACAGTATCACAAAATGCATTTGCTTTTCATTGAGTTTCTAGCAAAGCAAGATGTTTCTCGAAGCATGAAACAATATTTGCTTCATATTAACTTTAACTGAGAGCCCTTCTCCTGAACCTTTTGGTTTTATTTGTGGAAAAATTATATGAAAGCCTGAAAATTCAGCTTGAAGCGAAAACACTGAAACACTTGCAGACCTGTAGTGTTTGACAAAATGCAACCTCCATGTCAATCACTTTTCTCTTTGCAGAGTAATCGGAGCCATGAGCAACTTTGAAGAGTTCCGTAAAGCGTTCAATTGTGCCGCGAACACGACGATGAACCGCGGGGCAGAGTCCTGCCGGCTGTGGTAGCTGTCCCTTCCAGCTCTTCTCTCAGGGAGAGGCTGCAATGTGAACTGCTCAAGGCCATAGCCAGAGCTTCAGAATGATGGTCTGAAATATGGACAGGTGTTACTTCAAATGCATCTTCCTCATCCTTGCTGATGATCCGCATGGATCTGATCATTCCTTATTTAGAACCTAGAAACATTCCAAATAGAAGAGCTTTTCTTTAACTATAATAATAAAAGTAACTCCTTTTAACCATAAAACTACTCTGGCTCATCTGCAGTTGCACTGCTGTTGATGGATAACTGCCATTATCAATTCTAATTCCTGATTTATAGTTGAGCAAGGCGTAAGTGCTAAAATCCAGTTTTAATCTATTGCTCTGCAGGGGTTCTATGCAGAATGCTCCCACAGTAAAATTTATTCTTTCTGGATGAAGAAATTCATGAGACCTGCTATAAAGCCAGCTCTGATCTGCTGTGTGATACTGCATTTTCATAACTTAAGCTGTCACAGCCCAGCATGCCATAAATGCTGTTGCACGATGTAAAGACACAAGACTTTATATAAGTTCAGTTTAATATGTCAGATTAGTGCCTCTGGTTTTGGAACAGTTTCAAGCTGAGAAAGTACCTCATAGTATTCATCTGTAGAACTAAAACATAAAGGATACTTGTCAGATCGTGGCCTCTTCTAATTTTAGAACAGCTTATGATAAAAATCAATGTATGGTGAAAATCAGAGGCTCTCAGAGGGGATTCCCAGCACCATGATACTCATAAATATTTCAGCATTTATTCTGGTTTACAATGTAGGCAGTTTTTTCCCAGGGGTTGATTTTTACCAACTGAAAGAAGGCAGTTTTTTCCCAGGGGTTGATTTTTACCAACTGAAAGAAGGCAGTTTTTTCCCAGGGGTTGGTTTTTACCAACTGAAGCTATCTGCTGAAGATAGCTTCATCTACATTTTTTTTAACCCAGAAATACTATACCAGTTTTAAATTATGGATTTTATAGTTTCTGGGTCTTACATGGCATTTTAAGTAGTGTGTGTGTTTGCTCTCATGTTCTGGATGGGGCAGGATGACTTGTGATTCTAAGGTAAAAGTATGTGACAGAAAATCAGTACCAGCATCATTTGACTTGTCTGGATAAAAAGAGCAATTGAAGAGTAGAGGACTTAAAAATACAGTAAAAATACAGACCAGTTGAGTTTTCAATTTGATTTTTAAGAATATTCAAGAAAAGATATTTTATTACAGCAGAAAAACTTTAACACGTAATTATTACTGGGGGGGTGGGATGGGGGTTGAGGGAGGATGAACACACAGATCTTTTTTTCCTAACAGAAAGGTACCTATACAAGTGGTGTATATTTATACCTTGTGCATTATTTCATTTTTACATGGTGGAATTATTTCAAAGGAGTTTCTTTAGACTGATTTAATTACTGCAAATCCATATTGATCTGTGTGTATATACATATATACAAAATATAATTTTTAATATGCTTTAATTTTATTTTATCAGTATAGAAATGTTAGTAAGAGAAACTTTTTTTACAAAGATTGGTGAAATACTGTTGGATAAGGACTTGGTTGGATGGTCACATCCAGAGGGCGATGGTCAATGGCTCAGAGTCCTAATGGACCTCAGTGAAACGTGGTGCCCCTCAGGGGTCCATACTGGCACCACTGCCATTTAATATCTTCATTAATGACAGATAAAGGGATCAAGTGCACCCTCAGAAAGTTTGCAGATGACACCAAACTGAGTGGTATGGTTGCCACACCTGAAGGATGGGATGGCATCCAATGGGACTTGGACAATGAGAATTGTCCCTTGGGAATCTCATGAGGTTTAACAAGACCAAGTCCAAGGGGCTGTGCCCAGGTCTGGGCAACTCCCTGTATCAACAAAGTCTGGGGATGAACAGATCAAGAGCAGCCCTGCCTAGAAGGACTTGGGGGTGCTGGTGGATGAGAGGCTGGACATGACCCAGCAACAGGCATTTGCAGCCCAAAAAACCAGCAGTGTCCTGGGCTGCATCCAAAGCACTGAGGGCAGCAGGTCAAGGGAAGGGAGAGGAGGCCACCAAGACAATTACAGGGATGGAGCACCTCTCCTGTGAGGAAAGGTTGTGAGAGTTGGGATTGGTCAGCCTGGAGAAGGGAAGGCTTTGGTGTGACCTAAATTTCAGCCTTCAGTACATGAAGGGAGTCTACAAGAAAGATGGAGAGGGACTTTTCACAAGGGCATGTAGTGACAGGACAAGGGGGAATGGCTGTAAACTGAGGTCGTTTTGGATTAGATGCTGGGAGGAAGTTCTGTACTGTGAGGGTGCTGAGGCACTGGAACACACTGCTCAGAGAAGTTGTGGGTGCCTCACCCCTGGAAATGTTCAACGCCATGTTGGATGGGGCTGAGCAACCTGGTGGAAGTGCAAGGAGGAGACCTCGCCCATGGCAGGGGGTTGGAATTAGATGATCTGTAAGGCCCCTTACAACCCAAATCATTCTATGATTCTCTGATTGTCCAACAGTCATGGTGGAGGAAGGTTTACTGAAGCTAACTAACTGAAACAAATTGGGTTATTTTCCTGTGTGTCTTTAGAAAGGAGGGGGACATAATGGAAGCATAATTTATGGAAAAGGACAGGATCTCAAACTACCTTCCAGAGTGAAGGAAGCAGACATTCCTGTCCTCAAGGCTGTGTTGCCACTTTTTAGAAACAAAATATTGTGATTTGGGACCAGAACATTCTTTTAGCTTTTTTTCCCCCTGAAAAAGTCAAAGGTTTCTTAAGAGGAAAGCATTTTCCCTTCCTTCATTCCAGCTCTGTTCGTGAGTTCCATGGATTACAGTTTATCATTTGAATTGTCACTACCAAATTTTTTTCCTGAAGGTATTTTTCCCATAAATAATGGTGGCAGTATTTTCATAGGGCTTTTCCTCAAACAAGCAGGTATGCGTCTTTAACAAAGGATACTGTTTGCTGCCTAATGGGAAAGTTCCTTAGCAAACTGAACATGTACTGACTTCATTTCTGTGCTCATACGAGCACTGACATGACTTGATGTTGGCTGCATTGGATCAACAGCACAAAGTTCAGGGTTGACATCCTGGCTCAATTAAAGGTAGCACCAATATGGTTGTTGTCCTCAGAAAAATCAGGACATCAACTCGGGAACTTATCTGAATTTTCTAAATTACTGGAATATGCAAAGACGGTTTCACAACAGTCAACTCTGCATTTTCTAATTTTGTCTCTCAAATCAGAGATGCATTTGCAAGAATTCCTCTCTCATGGTTATTTTCCAGTGGGACAGAATCTGTCATTTTGTGATTTATGAAGTTGTTTCTCTGTACTGGATTGGAATTTTTTCTAAAATGTCTGATGTTTCTTGCCTTAAATGTCACTCTTCCTGCTCCTTGTTAGGCTCAGTCTTTCATGTTTAATACCAGGGGTTTCTGCACGGTAGTGTGCATATTCCAAATGGCACAGGAACCACTGCAAACTCTTTCATCCTTGCTAAGTCATCTGCAGCAGGCAGGGGACAGGTTCTGGGCTGGGGGGATAGTAGGGAGCTGGGTGTTTTGGGGGCAATGCACTAAGAGAGGGGAAAAGAGGGCATGACCTGATTTGTACCCTGATTTTGGCAGCTGAGGGTACCCACACACTGCTGGGGGAAGCCAGAAGTCCTTGCTGGTACATTCAGCAGTAGTATCCTAATTCAGGAAATTCTTGCTGTTGACTCAGGTTCTCAGTGTCTGGGGTTTAGGTCTTGCCTGTGTCCACACAAGGACCCTGGCCTGCCTCACCTGCTGCTTTTTACCTCAAACTGAAAAGTTGATATACAATTTACAGTTCACTTTGGATAAGCTGCTTAGGTACCATTTGGAAATCAAAGCAGAAGGTAATTAAACAAGTTCTTAAAACTTTTGTCATCAAAGACAGCCAAGACATTAGTGATGGTTTGTGAGGGCTCTGCCCATTGCCTCTGTTTTATCAGACCACCTGGCTGTGCTTTGTTTTTCTATTGTGCCTCCTGGGTCTGTGCCAGCAGAGCCTTCCTGCATTGCTCTCAGGTTCCCTTATTACATCTATGCAAAAAAATCCTACACCATATATATCCTTTTCCCAGGGCTTTAAAATTGTTATTTTGCTTAATTGTCAGTAATATTGGGAAATGTTTCTTCCTGTAGGCTCAGTAATCTACTTCTTCTTCAGTGACCAGGAGGGGAAGGGTAGGGGAAGGGTCACCTATGAATGAAACATTTTTACCTTTGTAAATCTGAGGAGATATTTTTCTACTGTGTAGACATAAAGAAACAACCTCTACTCCTGTCCCATGTCTCTTCAGGTCCTAGAAATATGGAAACCTACTCTCTTCTAGTTAATCTAGTCTAGTCTTTTTTCTTTTTTTTTAAATTAAGCCTGAAATGCTAAAACACCAGTTTATACACTGTGAAGATTTCTGCTGGTCATATTGTGGAAGACGTAGCTCTCTGAAAAGGCAGCTGTGCTATTCACCTGTATAAACTGCTTAGGTACATAAATGATGTCCAAGCTGGGTCTGGACACTGAAGGACCAAAATAATCAGCTGAATTATAAAGCTCTGCTTCATGCCCTGTGCAGGGGGACTTCACTATTCTTTAGGTAGGAACATTACTGTGTCACTAATTGGTTGAATAATTTATAAAATAATCAGGTCGGTCTGCATATAACTTTTCATTGAGTATTACAGGCTTGAAAGTATGTCTCATAACAATGTTATATGTATATATATACACACACATGTATCTGTCAGTAAAATGTTAAAAGCCTGACAACTCAGGAGGCAGGACTATAGTGATTTAAAAGGTCTTTTGTGTTTAAGTCTTTTTAATCTGATTTTTATTTACTGGTCAGTCTATTGTACATTTGAATTTTTCTACTTGCATAGTACATTTCTTGACTGTTTTAAAGACAATTGTGTTAGCAAATAAAGCCAAAGTGATGAAGAACTTTCTTATGCTTGCAATATGGTAAAACCTGCTTGGCTTGGCCCTGTCCAACTCTACAATGTTACTTCTATAATATATATTCTTAATGAGATGTAATAAAGAGCATAATGATGTGGCCTCAGGTTCTCAAGGCTACTTTTACTGCTTAGGCTAAGAAGGACCTCCTCTCTCTGTCAGAGAGTTGTGTAGGCATCATCACCCAGAGTTTAGGCTCCACTTGCCCTCTGATGAGCTATTGTGGATGAGGGCTGGATGCTGTAAAAGCTGCAGAAGGGCAGAGCTGTCTCTACCAAAAGCCACTGGATCACAAGAAAGAGTGAGAAAAGATCTGCCTGCCTATCAGCCTCCCTCTTCTCCTCTTCCCCAAGTCCCTGCCTCTCTCAGCCCACTCTTTGCTTTTCAACTGCTTTAAAGCATTTTCTGGAGGAGTTTTTGGTAGGATAGTCCTTGTGCCGTGCCTGAGTTTGAACTTCAGCTCAGCACACAATGTACTTCATGAGTGTGACTGAGCACATATTCAAGGGCTGTTTGGGCACAGGGACTGTGCTGGGGCCTTATGCATCACCAACTGGGCTTTTCTGGGCTAAGTGCTCCATTTCCTGGGCTCTGCCCTGGCCAGGTTTCCTGACACAGCTTGGGTGGCCTAAGCAGTGGTACTGGCCCACTTCAAGGCAGCACCGTGCCCGTGAGCATCAAGGAGCAATTCCTGCTGGTGGGGACAATGGATGACGTTAGTCTTGCTGCATCTTTTGGATGGTGCTCTGTGGTGATGCAGCCCCTTGCAGGCCACTGTCTGCACAACTCTTGGGTTTGGGGTGGCAGGGTGTCTTCCAAAACCTGCATCGGTTCTGTCTCCTGCTTTACAGTGCAGCCTTACAACATTTCTATGGGGAAAAGCAAAGGTTTCTGTGCAGGAAGATGAATTAACAAAGCAGAGGTTGGGGTCAGAGCATGAAACCAGCCTTAGCACAAGGGAAATGTTAGGCTTAATTCTCATGGGTTATCAGCACCTTGGAAAGATGCTTTAACAATGTCTATAGAACGCCCTGAGGAATTCAGGGTTTAACTGCTGCAGTGAGAGCCTGCTTCACTAATCAGACAATTTAATCCCATTTACAGTCTAATATATATTAATAAAAAAGAAAAGAAATTAAAGATACCCCAGGGATTCTTCAGCACAGCATTATATTTTATTAAATATAACATCAAAGTTGGAAGTTACTGAGAATCAAGATAATGTGTTACACTAAATTGTGATCAAAGAAAGAGATATAATGATATAATTTTAATAATCCATAAGCACCAAAGCTGGAACACTTTAAGTATGAGGTTAGACATACACAGCTGCATATATTAACTGTGGTTTTGAACTGAGATGCACACTATAATACATGTCTCTAAAAATTTTATCACATCCATATCTACTGTCCAAACTGGTAAACAAAGCTTGGGGAAAGGCTTCAAAAGGGATCTTAAACTTTTTCTACCACAAAGTTTATTTAACATACCAGTGCTGCTGTATGCAATGACCAGTCAGGTTGTTTTATATGGATGATGCATAGTCCTCTTCTGAAATGTGAGTAGCAGACATTTAAGTATGGAAATCTGAAAAAATATGGTGTCACATCCTCTTGACACTAAAAGAGTATTTGAGTAGTATCAGGAAAAAAATTACATTCTCAAATACAACAATTACGGAAACACAAACATGTGAGTTTATGCCATGATATGCAATAAGAAATAAAAAGCTATTGTAGGATATGAAGTTGCCAGACTGGGTCAGGGGAATGGTTTATAACTTGACAGATTATTTTTGCTGGGAGAAAAACCTGAGTGCAGGAGACTTGTCTGCCTTTGTAACTTCCTGGGGCACGTGTGTGTTAGAGCTCTGTCCTTTGGTGGGGGTCACAGCACTGTGTCTTCTGAGAGTTCACCCCAATCAGCCCTGGGGCTTGAGGGGCTATTTGCTTTCTCTTGGGTGTCTAGAGCACCCAAAAAGGCTGCAATTCTGCCACTGATTTCTAGTTTTATACGTATTTTTTGTTCTTTTCACCAGGAACACACCACATGAATCAGCCATTTTCCATATCATGGCACTTTAAATGAATAAAGAGGGGCTTTTTTAGGTCTGTGCTGCAAAACAATGCAGTGCTGCTGCATCATCATCTGTGTTTTGTGAAATGGGGCTCCTCTTCATCAGACAACACGTGCTTTCATGTCATTCTGCTAGAGTGGGCATTAGGTGGTTTGCACTGGAGAGAAGAGAGCAAAATAGGGAGTAATGTCTGAATAGGATGACAAAGAGAAATTAGAAAGTCTTTAGTATTGTAAAGTATTGTAAAGTATTTAGTATTGTAAAGTATTTAGTATTGTAAAAAAAGATTGCATTAGTACAAATGCATTAATACAATTACTGCTATAAATTATTTTATATATATATGGGCACAGTGTGGGAAGTCTGTAAGTCTGTGCTATGTGAGTGCATATAAAAATGTCAGAAATATGAATTATTTTTTAAAATATTGAGTCTCAGGGTAAAACTCTGACCTCAGTGAGTTCATTGAGTGATTAATGTCTGTGGGGCCAGTGTTTTATTCCATCTGGATAATAGCACATAAAGTTTACTGATTTAAAACTATTTGGGACACACATTTTCTTCTAGACAGAACAAAATTTCTAGCCTCTGGTATTTTCAGAATCTGCCCTGTCCTCAGTCAGTTCCATAGGACTTACTCTATTTGCTCTTGTTTAGCAGATACTCCATTTTCATATTTTTAAGCATTTCAAGACTGACTTTATCAGTGTTTCAGAATTGCAAAGTAGCTTTTTCAACTTGCCCTTTCCAGATATGGTTCTATTAATCATTAAAATAAACTTGCTATGCTCTATCAAACTAAGTGTAGGCTTATTTATGACACTGAGATCATAAATATTTTTGTCTCCATAAATGTTTTTTTGTCTCCATAAATGTTTTTTTGTCTCTCCTAAATGTTTTGGTCTCCATGATGAGGCAGAAAAGTTTTGTGTTACTGGAGTGACAGGGGAAGCTGTTGGTGCCCGTGGCAAGGTCAATGCTGTTGGGCTGCAGAGTGGCTGGGGAGGGGATGGGTGATTCACCATGGGCACACAAAGCTGCTCAGCAAGAAAAGGTCTGTGCTCGTCTGTGTAAACTTGCATTAAAATGGTACTGTCTGACAGAACAAAAAAAGCTGTTGTCCTGACCAAGAGATTAAAGTACTTTTCTTGGACAAATCAAAAAGGTGGGAAGACTTGAGCCATCATGCTGACTGAGGCAATAAAAGCACTTGCATCTTGCTTGTGCAAGCTCCAGCAATGTTACAGCTCTGCAGAGCTGCCTCTGCTGCAGCTGTGCCTTTCCCTTTGTTTTGAGATGACTCAAATTGCTGGATGGGCTGAGCAAGGAACAAAACTCACCACTATGGGGAGTGCAGCACAGAAGGAGGGCTTGTAGGAAACAGGGCACACCCCTGCTGCCCGGAGAGGAATCATAGAATCCTTCAGGCTGTAAAAGATGGTTGACCTACACTGCCAAGTCCACCACTAAGCCATGTTCCTAAATGGTACATCCACACATCTTTTAAATACCTCCAGCGATGGTGACTCAACCCCTTCTCTGGGGAGTCACCAGTAGCTCCACCACCAGTTACCACTATAGCAGTGGGTACAATGCACCTTTTTACAGTGGGGCAGGTATAGCCCCATCTGCTTAAACCTGCTGCCTCCTTAGGGAAGCCTACCTGTGAAAAACCTGATGGAATGGGGAGGAGGAAAGGACTTGGCCCAGAGAGGTCTGTTTAAGCACTGGGCACACCTTGGTTTGCATAAGCACTGAGGGAGTGGCAGGAGTGGTGCCACCTCCCCAGCTGCCAGGGCTGATGCGTTCATGCAGGGCTCCTGCCAGGGTTCTGCACTCCCCTCCCTCCCGTGCGCGGCTGCAAATGCCCGTGTGTGCTGCGTGAGTTAACCGCTGAGGTGTGCTCTGCGCACCAGCCTCTCCTGATTCCTGCTCCCTCCTACAGCCAGGCAAATCACCACCAAGCAGGAGTGGGAAGCAAGCAGGGTGCCCTCTTCCCAAGTCACCCCAGATGAGCTAATTCCCTGGGAGGCACAGCTTGTAGCAGCAGCATGTGGCAGCACAATCTCATCCCAGCCTCCGACAGCGGAAAGGTGTCAGGTCATTTTAGAGACAAGATAGGAACATTTCTTCTCCTAGCCTGGGTTGAAGTAAAATGTCATGGTCTGACTTCAGCTTAATAATTATTTTAGCTCTCCAGTGTATAATAGAAGGGCAAAATATGGAACCTTCCTTTAGTGAACAATTTCATTCTTTCAGCTGGGTTTTCCTTTGTTCTACCTCAGTTCAGTGACAGCCGGCAGCTCAAACCTGCTTGCACAGTAGTCCTTGCATGAACAACATGTGTTGAGGCAATCACTGTGGCTGTATTCAGCATGCTTATTCAGCTTTCTTTTAATAAATCCAGTAATAGACTTTCAGAGGCAATGAAGGGAAAAGAATAATTTGGAAACAAAGCTGCTGAAAATAATACAATGCAGTAGAGAAGAATGTGATTGTGGAGGTCTCTGCAGCTGTTTTATTTCTTTAGAGGATTTTAATCAACTTGATTACACAGGGAAGCAAAGGGATTTTAAAAGCAGTATGGTGACAGTCAGTAGAGAAAACAAAGGGGAATTTTCCCTTTCTTTTATCTCTCACTTTTGTTTTCTCCCTTTCATGTGATTTTACAAGCAAAAATCACATACTAGCTCATTTTAATTAAAAGAAACTATCCATGCTAGGGTTTTCCTAGAGAAGCAATTTCAGTCTTTGTCCACTAGATCATTTAATCAAAGATATCCTAAATACTTTCAAGATTGCTGTGGCTGCACCAATCTGACTGCCATCAGTATAATGGCTTTCCCAATGGATTGGAAAAAAAATGTGTAATTGGACATGAGCCCATCTTTTCAAGGGGGATTAGCTGCTCTGCTGCAGTCTTCTCCTAAATTTCAGGGGCTGGTGTTCTTTTCTTGCTCCTTCTGTACTCACTGCAGCAAAGCAGTGCCATCTTTAGAGTTGAGCTGTACAGGCACAGCCAAGGGAAGGAGTGTGGAGCTGCACTCCTGCAAAAGGCCTCCTTTCTGTGTCACTAGGAGCAATTGCTGTCTGGCTAAAACTGAGGGTGACCCTACACCATTCCTCACAAAAGAGAACTGTATGTGTGTAGTGGGAATTTGTCACTTGTCACTCCTAAAGGCTTTTGGATAGATTTTTCCAACAACCTCCTCCTACCTACACCCTCTCTCCAGTGCTGCGCATATCAGGACCCTTAAGCAAAGCACTGGTGACATTTTCCCTGCCCCAGCAGCCATATTCCAAACATCCCAGCTGGAGGTTTGAGGCTTGGCTGCTCTCTTACCCTGCCCTGTGCTCACCCAGCGGCACAGCCCGCACACACAGCACTTCCCATAGGCCAAGGCCAGCCTCTCACCATGGTGCAGACACAGAGTGGCTTCCCCATGGACACCAGAGTTCCAAAGAGCCTTCAGGCACCCTGTGAGCAAATGACCACAGAAACCTTGAAGGACTTAATGTGCTGCCTTGCTCTCTGCCTCCTTTTATAGGTGAAGGAGTATTTGGTGCCCTCTGTCCAGAACTCAGAGCTGTCCCTGTACACACCATTTTTGCTCTGTTACGCATTAGATGGAGAAATTTAGGTCAAAATTTAGCTTTGTCTTTTCTGTCAATAATAATGGTTCCCTAACTAGTTTTTCCAACCCTCCCCCAGTGTCAAAACTTTTCAGAGCCTAACTTTTAGTCGACTGGTGTTTGCAAAGTTATTCAAGTGTTTATGTTGCCAAAAGCAAAGGAATTCCAAAAGAGAAATGGTTGACTTTGGTGGGGGAAGACCTACATCAGCACAGGCACCACAGGCACACTGTTCCCTTCTCCCAGCCCTGTGCCACGTCCAGGTCACCAGCAGCAGACGTGGCAGCACCAAAGCAGCTAAGTCCTGACCAGCTTCCGGGACAAAGGAGTGCCCAAGGGATGCTTTAGCTGGAGAGAGATGATTTCACATGTGAAGATATCAGTTTCCATAATGGCTGATGTGGGTTTGATGCCTGCTGTGGAAAACTTTCATTTTAAGGCATTTCCAGATCAGTTTGTTGGGCTCGTGTTATATTAGGTGACAGCTCAGGAAACAAAGACAGATCAGGAAGAATTGAAGGTGACAGGTCCTTCTCTTGGGGTGATTGAGTGAAATGTCCTTGGTGTCAAGAGGACAGTGAGGGAAAAGAAAGAACAAAACCACTGAATGTTTCCTCATCAAGGTTAAATTTCCCAGGGTTTCAAAGGACACATGAAGAATGCCTAATACTTGCTTGGTTCTGCTGGTGCAGAGGGTGGATATCACCAACAAATACAATTGTTTAGAAGAAACATTTACTCCCAAAAAGAGCTGGCTTTGGTATATGTGAATATAGAAATAATTTCCAGATAATTCTTGCAGGAATGAACTAATTGTAATTGTGTAGTGCAGGAACTGGAAGAGCCCTGCTCCCTGTGTCCAGACAACATATATGAAGTAAGATTCAAGTATGGTAAAACAGAGATGTGAAACTGTGATAGATCTCTTGAATGTTTAAATGCAAGAGGGCATAAGCCAAAATACCACATGAAATGAGACACAGAAAGGTGATTCTCAAGCTGATGTGAGAAGGGACTTCAGGAGCTAGAAAAACATGCATGATGTAGGAAATCAAGAAGGTGACAGTCATCCCAGAGGAGCATTTCACAGGAGCAATGTACAGCAGTGCAAGAGGGGATGTATCAATGGACAGCTTAAAAGCAATGTACCATTTGCCATTTTAAGCTGTAACACAGCTGAAAACCTGTTGCCTCAGACCCCTGCATGGAAAAAGAAATGTGCCTGAAGGCAGGGACTAAAGGAGGAGCCAGGCTGGCTCTGGGCATTACTATACCAAGCAGCAGATGTGTGACTAGTTGTGTGCTTTGTTTTGTGGAAAATGAAGTGAAACTGGAGCACTTTCCTTATGCATCATGGCAAAAAGTTCAAAAGAAAAAGAGATAAAACACTTACCATCAAAGGGAAGAGGAGATAATTTTGGCAAGACAGCTGATATGAACTCTGCTCTTAGCTCTACAGTGACAACCTCAGTCTGAAAAGTTACTTGAAAAAAAGACAAGAGTCCAGTCCTCCTTTGATAGTCACAGTTTTCTCTTTCTGCTGTTTTCATACCTGATGTATTTAATGAGAAAATGTCAAACATTTCTTATAGCAAAGACAGTGAATGTGTTGAACTCTCTATAAGTAACAGCATAGTTCACAAGAAATATGAAAATTAATACCTGGCAGCAAACTAAAATCTTCAAAGAAAAGATTGAAAACACATTTCATCTTCTAGGGTTTTGATATTTGCATGTTGAAAATACTGTAGTCTTTCATTGTGAAGACTAAGAGGACACTCCTACTGTTTTCCAAAATTTTGTTTGCACCAAGATTCTCCTAGGAAGTCCTGAAAGAGCAAGGATTTGAAGGACAGAATGCTTTGTCCCTCAAGTATGTACTCAACCATGGATTTTTTTTTTTTTTGGAGCTGCCTTACATCTTTCCCAACAATGATGTTTCATACTTGACAGGAGTGGTAGCTCTCCCAATCATCTGCATTCAATTCTGGGCAGCTTAATTAATTAAGTGCTTATCTTAATGTGCCATGGGAAAAAACCCCAAAAGTTTTCCTAGTGAAAATAGTTATAATGTGCTGACAGAATGTTAAAGTACAATTGGTAATTAGTGTACATTGAGAGTTAAAAATATAGAGCAAGAGTCACTTTGGGAAAGGATTTGCGCTGCACAGTAACAGAAGAGAACAATGATTTTTCTTTCTCTGATGTCTCTTATAAGATGAATTTTCTATGAGCTGTTTTCTTTGAGGATTTGAAATCTTCCATGGAGGGTTGGCATCTGGAAATTGTCCCTTTCCGTCTGGTTGCTGCTCCCAAGTCTTGAAAGATTTAGATGCCTTTGGCTATTTCCCTTGTGTGAATGGCTCCAGTGAGTTCTTCCTCAGAGTTTTTCTTACTGCCAGTGGGATGAATTTATCTAATTTACTGTAATACAAGAAAACAGAGAGATACCAGAAAAGCAGCTGGAGTTTAAATTAGCAAGAGAGGTGAAGGACAAGAAGAAGGGCTTCTATAACAGAATTGGAAAAGGAGAACTAAGGAAATTGTGAGCCTGCTGCTAAGAACAGCTAGAGATTGAGGGACAAAGGACACAGAAAAGGTGGAGGTGGTCAGTGCCTTTTTGTCTTTTTGCTGTGCAAGACTGCTTTCAGGCTCTCCTGCTCTTGAGGCTGGTTGCAGTCTCCTCTGTGGCAATACCCAGAGGAGAGGAAGACAGAGTAAGGGAGCACTCAAGCAAGTTGGGCACATAGAAGGCAGATGCTCCAGATGGGATGTCTAGGAGCAGCAGAGGAGTGGGCCAACATCACCATGTGGCTGCTCTGTAGCAGATTTGCAAGGACATGGCAAAGTTTATGGAGTGAGACCTCTTGGAGGTCCTGTCCTGGTGCTTGAATGTCAAAAGGGTGACTGGAAGCAGCCTGCATGGAGTTCCCAGCAGCATGTTGTGCCTGATGGAACTCACTGCCTTCTGTGATGAGACAGATGACTCACAGTGAGGAGAGAGTGGTGGATGCTGTATATTTTGGCTTTAGCAAAGCCTTTGGTGTGGTTTCCCACAGTATCTTGATAGCCACATTGGTGAGATAGTTTGGCTAAGTGGACAATAAACAATAAGGTGAATGGGTAATTGCCTGGACTCTGTGTCTTAAAGGATTTCAATCAATAGTCTAATGTGTACCTAGTTGATGGTTGCTGTGATAATCTTCAGGGATTCATATTTGGGACAGGACTGTTTTATATCTTTAAATTACCTGGATGATAGGACAGTGTGCACTACTCAGAAAATTCACAGCTGGTACCAAGTTGTGTAGAGGGAGACCTTGCTAGACTGGAGCAATGCATTGATTGGACCCTCATGAAGTTCACCAAAGGGAAGTGCAAAATCCTGCACCTGGGAAAGTAGAATCCTTGCAACCATCTGGGCCAGGGACTAAGTGATGAGCAGGCAACCTTGCAAAAAGGGAACTATCAATTTGGTGCTACAAGTAAAATATCAGTGAGCAGTGTACCCCTGTGGCAAAGGCAGCCAATCACATCCTGCACAGTTTTAGCAAAACCATACCCAGGGTGTCCAAGGGAATGACTGTTCCCATGTATTTGGCATTTATGAGGTTGTACTGAAAGTTCTGCATCCAGTTTTGGGCTCCCTACTACAAGAAAGATATGGACCTTCTGGGGCAAGTTCAGCTCCAATCCCCAAGATGTTCATGGGGCTGGAGTGCATGATATAAAGGAAAGACCATGGGGATTGATTTTTTTCAGCAGAATACAAGGCAAAGGGGAGAGTTATTGCTGTCCACAACTATTTAATGGGAAGGTGTAGAAAAGACAGACCCAAACTCTGCTCATAGGAGTGCAGCGAAAAGAGGCAACAGACAGAAACAGGGATAAGGAAAATTATAAAAAAAAATAGAAAAAAGGTCTTCAGTGTGAGGAAGGTCAAACAATGACACAAATGCCGATGGAGACTGTGGAGTCTCCATCCCAGGAAACACTCACTCAACAGGAGGCAGCCTAGGCAACCTGCTCTAGCTGCCCTACTTTTAGTGGGAAGTGGACTTGAGACTGCCTGAGTTCTCCTCGAACCTGGAATACTCTGCAATTCTCTGGCAGTGTTAATCCTATAATAGCAACACTGTGTGAAACTAGAAGGTGGGTATTAGAGACCACAATAAAAGCAACTGTTTTGGTTAGCCAGTCTAGGTATGGGGATGCTGAGAACATTCGAGATGCAAGGGTAGACAGAAGAGCACTTGGGGGTTTGTTTGATGTGGTGAGCCAGTCATGCAAGAGGTGGGGGAAGGAACTGGTGTAGGGGCCAAACATAATGACTGTGAAGCTATTAAGAGCCTGATGGAAAATCCTGACTCATTGCATGGTAAATGCTGTTCATATCAAATTACAAGTGAGAAATGTGAGAGAGATCAGCATTTCATGGCTGATAGAACTGTTTCCAAAGTGAGCTAGATGAGAGTGGCACATCCAATGCTCCAGAGCTTTGAAAGGAGTTCAACCTGAGACCTCAGCAATACCTTTGAGAAAGGGCAGGTGGTTCTTTCAGCTGTTCTCCTGTACAAATAGTTCCTGAAAAAAACTACAAAGTGAAAAATCTTAAAAGATGGCTTATTTAGTGAAATAAATCTTTAGAGCTATCACTTGAAGAACAATGATTTTTAAACTGACTTTGAACAAATAGTTTGTGTGACTATTCATTGTGAACTGACTTAGTCAGTGGCTTGCTCACTATAGCTCTAGCTCAGATGTTTGCCTTGCATGTCCAGCACGACACCCAGCCTGTTCTCAGTGGCCCAGATGTATGGTGCTGATCCTCTTCGGTGAGAGGCTCTAATTAGTATTGCATTTCTCAAAAAATGCATTTTCTTCATTCACAGAATAAAATAACTAATTCTGGGAATTAATTTTCATGATAAAAAGTAATATTTCAACATATTATTTGTTATTATCTAGAGAATGGCTGGCAGCATCATGTGATAGGCTAGTTTTTTCTAGTTGTGACTTGCAAAATTCTTTTTTGTGAGAGGCTGCTAATGCACTCTGGCCATTACCACATACCTAACAATTGCAAAGCACATAACTACCTGAATTCAGGATTTTCATTAGTAAAATTTGTATTCTCAAAATTCTGAAAGGGCCATGTCAAATGGAATCCTAGAATGCTTCTCCACAAACCCATTTTTATCAGCAAGCTCACAACACTGTTTCTGTCTCTGCTGACATATATTGATTCTAAGTTTTCACGACAGAGATAATGGCTTTGCTAATGGCACAGTAAGTATCACAATTTACATCAGCTATAAATCATCAAGTATCTCAAGAGCATATAATCTACCATGAATGAGCTGAGTCATAAATTGTGTCCCTGTTACGTTTGTGTCAGTCCAGCAAACATATATCACTTATCTCTCCCCAGCCTACACATTTCAAAGTGCTACAGGGGAGGAAAAAAAAAAAAGACAACAGATAACTCTAGAAATTGATTTTCAGACATGTAACAACACATCTAAGAAAGGTCAGCAAGTAAACTCCTTCTTGGGGTTGGCAAAATAAAGTAAAATTGACACAAACTAAAAAGCAAAGGATGACAGCAAATTCATCTATCTGCCCCCTGGCTTCCAAGTACACCTGTGGCCTCATCATTTAGGAGGAAAGACATGGAACCCAGAGAGCACCACACACACTGGACTTTTTGTCCTTCATCAGGAGCAGGTGGCTTTGCCTTCAGAAGTGGTGTGGCACTTTCCCAGCCTGCTGTGGAATAGCTCTTCATGGGCAGCCAAGGAGTTAATTTAAATGATGTTCTCTCTGCTCCCTGCCAGGAAGATGAGCCTTCTTGGCCAGGGCAGAGGGCAGAGTGACCTGCTGCTGCAGGGGACACAAATGCAGTCTCAATTTTACATAACTGCTTTAAAAAATTTAAGCTGTCATGCTTCAAGACACAAGGACTTGACTGAATGGAGGGAGCAACCCTTGGCCAGTTTTCCACTAATCTCTGTCCTGACTGCTGTGCATTTTATCTGTCTCTGACATTGACAAATGCAGTGGTTGTAAAAGCCTTCAGTAAAAGGAAAAGATTGAGGTAGGCAAGCAAATTAACACAAAGTTTAGCCTCAAGCTGTTCTCTGCTAAATGTTTTCCTGGCATTCTTTCTGCTGGGGCAGTGCTGCTTTGAGACTCAGGACTGTCTCTGTGATGTGCTCTGCCATGTGGGCTTTTAAAGAAGCTGATATCTAGTCAGACTCTGGTTTTCTCTCCCATGAGCACCAATAGTTGTGAACACTTGCCAGGGTTTCTCTTCAGACTTCCAAAATTTGTGCCTAAATTTGTCTTAGCATGTAGACTGTATCATGTCAAAGAAGTCACATTGGGCTCTTGGATAGTCCGGCTTGGGGAAAAACAGATCAGTCTGGTGGATGGTTTATCAGGTTTGAAAAAATGAATTGCTCTCTTTTTGAGGGTTTATACAGGGCCTGGGTGGAATTAGCAATGCAAGCCTAGTTTTGCTGATCATGGAATCACAGATTGGTTTGGGTTGGAAGGGACCTTAAAGATCACTCAGTTCCACACCCCTCCCCAGGGAGCCACCCCCTAGGTCAGGCTGCCCAGAGCCCTCTCCAGCCTGGCCTCAGTCAGAAGCAGAACCAAGCCTGACTGCAAGAGATGCAGAAACATTTGACATGAATAACATCAAGTGAGTCTACACAACAGGCAGCTGCAGTACTGCCTTTCAGCAGAGCTTGAATGGCAATGCAGAGTATTTTTAAATGTTTTGATATCTCTCTTGGGCCAGGAAAACCCAAGAGATCACCCCACCCATGCTGCAGAAAAACTTTCAGCTAATTGTGGAGGATCCTCATTCCAGTTAGCAGGCTCTACAATGCCTACAGCTACCTCTAACCTTGACAGGAGCTGAACTAAGGTATTTTGCAGAATAGGTATTCACAAATAACAGTTCTATCTCTTGATCTTTGCAAGTACCTCATTTTATTCAGAAGTATTTTATATATTCCAAATTATGAAATTTGGAGCTGTTAGCATGGATTGTGACTATGAAAAATTTACAAATAACAACACTGACATAAATTAAATTGTTGAATAGTGAAACAATTGGCTAATTTTTTGCAATGTCTTTTGCTGAGACTCAGCAAAGCCGTGAGAACCCCAGGTTACCCTGACTTCCCCAAAGTCATCATAAGATCCTTTGCTATTCTGAGCAGAGACACACAAGCCAACATACAGAATTTTCTTATTTTATGTAATGCAGACAATTAAGCAAAAATAAAATTCTGAAGACAAAAGTAAGCACAAAATCTATAAATTCCCTTCACATTGGACCTGTGTAGTCATTTCTTTGATGTTGAAGACATTTCATAGAAGTTTTGTTTGGTTTTTTTTTTTTACTAAACTGTGCCCATATGAAGCCTGCTGTCAAGCACAGGATTCCTGGAAACAACAATTACTGGCCAGAATGCCTTCACATTCACAACAAAGTCATGTTGGAGTTTTCTGCCCTGCTGTGTATGTTCCATTTTAGAGTAATAACTAATTTTCTTTGTAGGTGAATAATATACGATCTTTAATATTTGAATAACTCCTCACACTGTAAAATAAAGTACATTTTGAAATATTTTACTCTTAAATAATACTATAATTAGTATGTGTTTCATTAGAAAGTGTCTCAAGAACCTTCTATTTCTCTTTCTAAGGAGCATTCAATCACATTCAGTCATTCTGGGGCTGGAACATGAGAACTACTGTGACAGGTTTATGATGCAGTGTGCTTGCTGTGGAATGGGAGCATCCTGGCTCCATAGAAAGCCACAGATAATTAAATAGAACTGGTCTCTTCATAACATCTTTTTCATCTATGAAACATTGTACAGAAATTTCTCCTTTCTTCTATGAGAATTTGAGAAGAACTAAAACACTTTTATTTTCTTTTTCTCCAGCAAGATTGTTTTAGGTAGAGGCTATATTAAAAAAAAATCAGAAAGAAAATAAAAAAGGTTTTTTAATAGTTGCCACCTCTTTTTGTTTCATCTTCAAAGTAAAATATTTTGCTTTGGGCCTTTACCCAAAGACTGCTATGATAAATAATAGATTTTATACCATTTGTAAAATGTTATTTTTATGTTTTTTCTATTTCAACAAGCCATGCCCTTTTCTAATATTAAGAAATCTCTATGGTTGGTATCTAAAAATATTTTTCAGCATGAGAAAAATGATCTTCACTTGTCTTTACTCATTTGTTCTCGACTTTATGGGTACATTTCAGCTGAAAAGAAATTAATACCAAGATTGGGGCTCCCCTGACATCACTGCACACAGAGCTGTGGGTGGGAGGAGGGGAGACAAGAAAGGCATGATTGCCTCTCTCTAAATAGAGCATTCTCTGCACATCACCAATTCTGCACAGATGTCTGTCAATGACATACATTCAGAAATTACTAAAACAGCTGCATTCCAGGCAGAGAGGAGAAAATTAACAAATGGATTTGGGTTGCAGAAACATTTCATTTGGTGACAGATGTTTGGATACAATCTTACTTTTTATTTATTGAATAAATGCTCTTAATCTGATTTCCTTCTATTATTTGCCAGAAGAACATAAGTAATTATTTTCTAGGTGAATAAGTTTGTATCACAATCTAAGAGTCAATCATTTATTATTTTACTAGGAGAAAATAGATGCCTTTGAAGTACTGTTTGACTAACCACAGACCTACTCCCTGGGCAAAGGACATGCACAATATTTGAGGGATGAGGGAATATGTAAAATCTGAAACAGAGAGGCTACTTTCCAAGAAGAGGACAGACTTCTCAGGGAGAGCTTTTCTAGGAGAGTGGCTTTTCTTGGCCCACCCCTTACACATGGGCCTTATGGGGATGTATACTCAACTTTTCAAGTTTCCAAACCCAAAGTAAATTTCCTTCTGGAAATTCACTGGTAAATGAACAAGTCCTAGATTGTTATATAAACACTTTTGCCTAGAAAATAATTCTTTACATAATAATAAACTGCTGGATAACCTGGGGGAACATGAGACAAATTCAATATCCAGGATCATGCAGTCAGATTAGGTAACATACTTGTGCATCCTTGTCTTAAAATCTATACATCCTTAATAATTCCCATATTATGGGAATAATTCCCATATTATCCCATATGGATAACTTTCAGATTTTGGTAAGGAATGCCACCATATCCTGTTTAAATCAAGTTGCTTAGAAATACCGTGGATAAGGGTTTATCTTGCTTGGTAGTTCTCTCTCATGTCACTGACTGAAACAAACCTGGAAGCCTCCTAAAGAGACTAGGATTGCACTACTTATTTTTGCAGCTATTTCAAAAATGTTTGAAATATTTTCCTTTTTTTCCCCTGCTTTGCTGGATAATCTGTATGGCTGTTCCAGATCAGCTGGCATTAACAGGGGGCTGGGGTGAAGGAGACAAGGCAAGGGGAACTGGAAAGGCATTTCAGGGAGTGTGGGGAGTGAGGCAAGTGCAATGGGGAGGAACTGGCTGCTGTGATTTAAAGCATGTGGTACGTGTTAGCATGGAGCAAAATACATGCAGGGAGCTAATGGAGCTGGTGTAGTCTCTCAGAGGAGATAATTTAGGTATGCTGGATATCTTAACTACCTTTTTAAAAGCCTGGAATAATTTGGTTCTAATTTCTGAGCAGGGACTTGCAGCCCACACAGCAGTAAGTCTTGATAATTATTAATTATATGTTTTCCTTCTGTTCTCTATGACCTTGTTTGTAAAAGCTGTGTGGTAAAGCTAGAATATTAAGAGGTTTATGGGCTCTGGCATGCCACCTAGCTGGAAAAGAAGAAAATATTTAAAGAACAAATGGATAGCAGAAAGTATAACCTTGAACTTGCACCCTTTCAGAAGGCACTGAAATGCAGAGTGCACTCGTCCAGCACACATGGCCACTGAAGGAGTGAGGAGGTGATTTCCTGGTTTAGCTACAGCTAAACTTCACACACACACTCTTCTTTCATTCTGATCTAAAATGGCATCAGGCAGCAAAGGCATAGGGCAAACCACCCATGGAGGAAATTCTAGCTTGAAAACCTGCCTTAGCTTTATCCCAGCAGAGGTCCAGACACCACAGCCTTGGCTCAAGCATTGTGGTGCATCACAAAAGGAACCACTCAAGTACCATGGAGAACACAAATTCAATCTGAAGAGGAGAAACTTTGGTATGAAATTTTTGTTTCTACTTCATTACCTTGTTAGAAGCTGCACTACCCTCCTACTGCAAGATCACTGTGTTCCTTTCCAAATGTGGGTATTAGTCTAAAAGTCCAGCCCTCTGCAAATGTGAACACTTATGTTGTTTTTTATGTTGTACCTACTTAAAGAAATGCTGCCCTCTGATCTTTCTCGAGTTGCCCTCAAAATATTTTTTCCCACTAGAAATAACGAAGCAACCTGACTTGCAACAGGAGAACAATGTTCTGGAAACCATGAAAGCAGCCTGTTTGCCACAGTTACAAAGAAAAGTAAAATTGGACCTGGATTTCAAGATGCTGAGGAGATACATATTGATTGTGACTCCTCTGAAAAATAAATTGGCCTTCAATCCTTGACACACTCAGAAGAAATTATTTCCTTACTAGTTCTGTCATGGTTTCCTTCCACAGGTTTGGAACATAATGTCATTCTCTGCCTGGTAGTTTGTATAGTCAGTGAATTATTGCAGTGTTGCTGGGAAGAGGCCCTAAGAAGTTCAGACACTGTAAAACCAGTGTCCACCCACACTTTACTTTTAACATTATCACACAACACAAGCACAGAATATCTCAAATTAAGTTAGAAATCTCAAACCTTTTATCTCCTGCCCTTTTGACTAACAATGTAATGTGTTTCTCAGCTCTTTAAATTGCAGAAAGTGGTCTCACTAGAGTAGCAAACTTCTGTGATAAAGATTTATTTGCAATTATGAGTAGTAAGAGAGGAAAAGAAAGGCAGTTTTATGAAAGCATAGATGTCTGCTGCAAAAGGTAGATTGAGCTGGGAAAGTTAGGGCAATAATAGAACACCCTTTCTTGCCTGAATAATATTTTAAAACACTTTAAAACACACTGTTTGCAGTGTGATGAGTGCTGCAAAGAGGTCACAGCTGGCTCTCAGAGCTGCTTGGAAAATGGAAGAAATTATGAATTCTTCTGTCATCTTCCCTTGTCTTTGTCCTCTCCACATTTGCTTTATCTCTCATTTGTGTCTTTTTGGTGAATCCATTGATGTATCCTCTCTGAGATAAAGTGCCTGTTTGCTCAGCTGGGCTCTCTAGTGAATATGGAAGCAATGACAGCAGTGGCTCAGCTCCTCCTGGTGAGGACTAGAAACTGAAAAGTGGTCAGCAGAACCCCTGACATTCAGATTAGGTGCTGCCAAAATTTGCTGTCTGGGAAAGACTTGGAGTAGATTGCACCTGGGCCACTAATTTTATTTCACAAAGAAAGTAGCTCACTAATGTGAGAAAATAAAGGTTGGGTAAAAATAGAAGAGAAGAGACCATTACTGTGCCCACCTGCTGCCAGTCAGGAGAAGGAGCCTGAATATCAACCCTAAATACAGTTCCTGCAGCTCGTGAGCACATTGAGGGCAAAAGCAGAAGAACAAGAGGAAAATTTGGTGCCAAGGAAAAGCAACAGAGTCTTGAAACTATCTTTGGTGCCACCAATGGTTTGGCTCTCAGTCCTCAGGAGAGCAAAAATAATTAATGGACTTGTGTGGACAGGCTTTAGAGAGTTGGAAATCCCTGGGAGAGCCATTCTCCAGGCAGAAAAGCCCAGTCTGCAACACACAATCAGGCCTGATGGTGTGTATTTCCAGATCAGTTCCAATGGGGACTGCGGAGACACGGCTGCTTTACCCTTTATGGTGCTTGGTAGGAGCACAGACCACCTGGAGCATCAGGTCTGCTCTTCCACTGCTTTATTTTTAGGGCCAGTCTTCACTCCTTTCCTTAACACCTGCTCAGGAGTCTCAAGTGATTCACATTTTCTTGTCTTGCTCTCTATTTAGTTACATCAAAATTTAGAAGCCGTGGTGCAACTTAGGCAAAAAGAAAGTAATTAATACACCACTACTTTACCTGCAATCCCTGCACCTGTTGGAACTTTGGATGCTGAGAATTTTAAACTTTTTGTGTTAAAAGGTACAGACTCACAAGAGAGCACTGTATTTGACCTGAGGTTGTGGAGAAGACTTCTAAAATTGATTAATAGCACTGAGATTACAAGCGTGTAGTTGGTTAGAAGTGTGTAATATCACAGGGTGGAAAACTTAGAGTTTAGGGTTTTAGAATATAGAAATAAATATGAAGCAAGATGGAGGTTTTAGGGTGGAGGTAAGTTGCTTTTCTTTACTTTCTTCTTTTTTCTTCATGGGTTTGGGTGATGTTTTGTAACTAGACAGAAAAGTCTGCATTGCAGGCTTTGAGAGATCAGTTATTGGGTTAAAAGGGAAAATAATTTAGGTGTTATTTCTTAATTGAATAGTTTAGTCTTAAAAGACTTTGTAACAAGAGATAGTTAGCTATTTTGTGCTTTGTTAATGAAAAGGTGTAGAATTCATGGTTGTGCGGCTGTTTCACTGATAAGAAATAATAAACATTTAAGTCTGAACATGAAATACGTTCTCAAGTGCCTTCAATCCCGACCTCAACAGAAGCAGAAAAAACAAGCAGAGAATCCACATGCACCCAATGTTACACTTCCACTTACATATTCTTATAAAACACATAATTCCTTGAAAAGTTAGCATGTTATGTAAACAAAGCAGCTGGCCCAGAGGAAGATTTACCCTGTTGGAATTTTGTCATCATGGGGATTTTGCTCCATTAAATTGAGCATGCAGTGAGAGAAATGACCACATCAGTGAACAAAAATTCCTCAGCAAAGGGAAAACACCAATAGATATAACATACAGCAACCTCTCTGCACAGTGCACACTTCTGGCTGCAGTCACCTGGAATCAGATCGACTTTGAACATTGTGCCCCAGGTTATTACATCTCCAGTGTATGTCAGAGATGTTACTGGTGCTTTAAATCTCGGTCTTTTTATGGAAATATTGTACAGAATCACAAACCTGTCACCTGACAGTACAAGACAGAGTTAAGGATAATAAGGTCTTTTCTTAATGTTCTCTTCAGGTCCTAAAACTTCAGTGATTTTTTTTTTTTACTAAAATTAATATGCTACTTTTTTTGGTAGTATTTGAATGCCTATAACTACAGCTGTCCACAGCAGTCATCTGCAGCAGAAGAATAAGGGTTATTCAGCTTTAATGTGTGATTCAGCCATGAGAAATTGGGTGTCTTTAACCAAGCTGATGCCAATGAAAATCTACTTTTAAAATAAGCCATTTACATCAGTGAAGAAAGATGGCAGTGTAGTGAGAACATATTGTCTGACAAACCAGACCCTATTAGGTCTGGCTACAGCCTTCCAGTGGTATTATGAGCAAGACAGCTAATCACTCAGTGCCCTGTTCCTCAGCTATATAATAAAGGTGATAATTCTTTGCCAGGCTATTCCTTTTTTTCTTGTCTCTTCAAGGAATAGACTGCACCATGTAGGACCACCCTACATGGTATTATTTTTATATCAGTAGTGCCTTCAAATATGACATGTAGGCTAAAGCATCTGATTTGGTTGTTATTACCAGAATAAAATAAAGGCTATTTTAGATTTAGCAAGGGCTCCATCACAGAATACAGCTGCTAAGCGAACCATCAATTTAGAATTACTTTTGGATTAATATACATCAGGTTTTAAATAATTCCAGCTTTGAATGAACTGTGATGGCATTTTGTTAATGAAGGGTAAAATCTTCAAGTTTTACCTCTGTAAGGTTTCTTGCCTGGTTAGAATGTTTTAGCATATGGTCCCTGCTGCATTAATTTTGGATATGCAAAGCATGGAGGGTGCTGGGGGTATTTTGGGCCAGGCAGACTCATGGCATATCATGCCAAAATCTTTCACACCTGGAGGGGCCCTGGAGACATATGTGGACACAGACAGGGCCTGTGTGGTTCTTTCAGACAGAGGGATGGGCAGGATGGATATTCAGTTCCCAACTTTATTAACTAGCTTTTATTAAGCCAGAAATACTTTTTTAGCTTTGTAAATCTTTTTACTTAGGCCTGGCTGTTTGTGTATTAGCTTGGAAAATTCAACAAATTCCAGTCTATGCTTGTAAGACTTGAATCACCATGCTGTCCTGGACCTTAACCTTTTTTCTTGCAGCTAATAAATGATGACCTTTCTGTTCTCCACAAGACCACAAGCCTGTTTTTTAAGGTAGCACATTGCTTCTTTTTCTTTCCTGCTTCTCCAGTTGTTTTGTAGAAGACAAGATGCTTTGCAGTGAGCCACAGGAAGGCATATTTTCTTTCTAGATATGGCTTTAACCTGCACAATCCAAGCAACAAATGCCATGTTTTGTATAATTGTGGGGAAGTGGATGTAACTAATGATCAATACCAAGAATTGAACCATTTTCCCCATTTGCAAATTATCAATAAAAGGCCTGGGGTTTAATGATTTGCCTCTCGTTCCAAACTAATCAATCAGGGAAGAAACTGTAAATTAGTCTCAGTGTATTCACTGAGCAGGTATGGATGCTGATGGCTGGAAACTCTTCAGACAGGGCGAGGAGTCCAAGAGCCTGCAGGGGCATCACATGAGCAGCTGTGGCAGGGTGCTGCCAGGAGCTGGCCCCTGGGGAAACGCCAGCCAGATGAATTTTAAATCCTGCCTGCAAGGCTGCCTGCCTGGGGCACTGGCATGGCCTCACCACATGTCCAAGCAGTGTCAGAGAACCTGCCAGTGCTTTCTGACAGAGAGCAGGGAACAGCATCCCTGCTCTCCAGTACTTGCTCAGAGGCTTGTGTTACCATCAGACTACATTTTGTGTGTGCTTTCAGACCTATTACCCTGAATTTCCTTGCTGCATGGGGTTTGATATGCCAATGCATTGGGGAACACCTGTCCCAGAGCCTTCCCATGGGATGTGCACGCTTCTAAATAAGCAGTCTGGTTTTGCCTGGAATGCTCACAATCCACAAGAGTATCTAAAATGTGTTCCCCTGCCTCTTTTCATTTTAAATGCAAGCAGCACTTCAACATAATCACAGAAGTGTCCATTAGGTTTATAGGTTTTTTGCTCTAAAAATGCCTTACAGATCAATATTTACAGGCAGCTCTGGTGGGAAGCCATCTTCTGTCTCACTGTCCATCTTCAGCCTCTCTTCAGGTCCATTCAAACCAAATAGAAATATCTAGGAACACACAAATCTTTACGTATGTGACTTTTCATCAAAATGGTAGCTCTCCTCTTTGGGTATGGCTCTTCCTCACCATACAGTAGGTTTAGGGTTCATGATGTGTTGTCAGGTTTGGAAGCCCCCAAGAGCTGTATTTTAGGATTTGAGATATCCCATGTGGCATGAGGCAGCTGTGGGCTGGCTGCTGGTACCTTGTTCCTCAGCCTCAGCTGAGTGGGGGCCCTTGGAACTGGTGGGGACCATAAGGTCTGTGTAGCAGAACTGAGGCTTTCAGTGCAGGAACCTTCCTGGTTGATAAAGATTGTCATTCCTGTGCAAGTTCCCTTTAAGTGTCTCTTTAGCATTGCCCTGGGTTTTAAAAGGTTTTAAGGTTATCCACATGACGAAGATCAAGCTGCTGGTGCCATGTCTTTGCTGAATATAGCTGTGCAGTCCTGCAGATAAATACCTGACTCCTCCAGCTGGGTAGGTTATCCCTCCATGTCTAATCTGTCACAAAAGATTTGTGTTTGAAAGCAAAATAACAGTTTTCTTACTTTATTTTTTATTACCATAAATCTGTCAAAGGCAAGCAGCTGGAGCAGAGTTCTACATCCTGAGGGGAAAGAAGAAAAAATATTGTTTTGATGGGAAACTCAGCTAAATCGTTTAAATTAAGAATTACTGACACTGTGGCTGCTGGAGGTGCAAATGGAACACATAACTGCTTGAAACAAGAGTCTGGGAAAAGTCAGAGAAATTGTGCAAAAAAGAAGTTGTGCATAACATTCCCTCTTCTCTGGTGGTTGATAACCTAAGGTTTTCCTCAGCAGAACACTATAGGCTATTGTATGGTGAGGAAATGGTCGATTTACTGTTGAACCATAGGGCTGGAGTCTGAAGAAGCAGTGGACAGAACGTAACTGAGAAGGAAGTGGAGGCTGAAGTTTCAGATTGTGTTATCCAATGCTTGTGTGTGTGGCCTTCCAAACACGACCAGGAAACCTCAGCCTCACACAGCAGCACCCATTTCAGTGGTGAGCAAGAACTGCCCCACTTGTCTAAGGGCCCTTTAGTCCTGCTGAGAATTGCTGTCCTGCATAAGCAGGCTCCTGGAAGAACACCAAAATGTTTCTAATGAAAGACATGAAAGTCTGGACAAATTGGTGAAGATGGTACAAAATGATGCTGCAATTTGCTGCAGAAGGCTCTTTCCCTCCTGAGCAAAGACCAAATGTCCTGAGCTATAAGGGAAATCCACTGCAGCACTTTTCATCAAAGTTAAAGTCACAATTTAGAGTTAGCCACTCACCTTCGCCATGTAATTAAATACAGACATCAGCAAGGGCTTCAGCAGAGACAGCACCCTAACTTTAAAGACAAAAAGGTGGATGCAAAATCCTTGTGGGTGAAGTGGCAATATTGATTGCAGACTGGATGTGAGGGAGCAAACCGGCAGTATGACTGAACGAGGATGAACATGCCTCACTATTTATGGTAATTAAAGTTTGAAGGTCAAAGTGTGCCTTAGATGCAATTTGCTGCATTGATCTCAAAACTCTTTACATAAGGAATATTTATTCTTTACAGAAAACGTTCCCTCCCTTCTGCATGTGCAGCCTGGTTGATAGTGGGAGCTCTGCACATGTGCCCTGAGTGAACACAGCCCACCTTTGAATGGCATCCCAAGCATGCCAGCCATGTTGACCTAGGAAATGTGAGATTATTATAGCCCCCCAAATGAGTTTGCAGTAATTACTCAAAGGCAATAAACTATTTTTTATGAACAGAACACAAGACATTAAACATTTCATTAATGACAGCTTCACATTTCTTTGAGGTCATTATAAAGTCCAGACTTTTATGCATTATAAAATTGCTTAGATTTCAGTTTCTCCTTCACTGGTCACAAAACCAAATCTTTTTTTTTTTTTCCTTGTGTAAATTCACCCTATCCAGTGTGGTGCCTCCAAGGCACACATTTCATTTTTATTAGCTGGGCAGTGTGAGTCATGCTATTAATCGGTATCAGGAGCAACACTTCACCAGACTGTCCTTTGCTGCACAGCCTATATTTAGAAAGGGAATGAGACTGCTGCTGGGTTATATAATGATGCAGCTATTTATAGATCTCCATTATACCTAGAGAGCACCATCCTGCCATCTGAGCTGAGAGCAGCCAGCCTGACAGAGGTGTGATTATCGATTCGTCATCTTCCCTACCTTTCCCTCAGACACAGTTGCAATTTTGTTTACCTTGCCATTATTATTTCTGTTTACTTCACCTGCAGTAAAAATACATGTAAATTCCTCTGTTCAGACAAAAAAAAAACCCCAAAAACCCCCAACATGTTAGGACCTGTGATTATTTGTGGAAAGGTAAAACAGTGTCACAATACGAAACAAAAACCAAAAATCCCCCACATTTTCATTTACCTTCCTTTTCAATTGCAGGAAACTCGTCAAATGGACTTAAAAATACACCCAAATTTCTAGTAGCACTGCACTAAAATTTTCAGATTCTGAGTTTTTTCCACCTTTTTTCCTTTTTACTGATTTCTAGTGGCTACAAGTAGAAAAAGCAATGAGAAACATGACATTTTGTTGAGCCTGAGCAAACATAAGGATGGGGGTGTCAAGCATTTGTGTTGGAGGTAGAAATGTGGTTTTTGCTGTATCTAGCATGTCTCACAACAAAACACTGGTTCAGTCCTGCACAGCAGTTAGTTCAGATGAAATACATTTTCAGACAAATAGTTGCAAAGCAGATATTAACAATTTAAGGTGAGTTACAAAGAAGGCTCAAAGGGAAGGCTGGACGTTTGCACATCTAAGGCATTTCAGACCTTGGATGTTCATTTGTAAATTTTGTAGAACTGTAATTTTACTTGTAGAATAGTAAATAGACCAGATTCCTGCCCTAGCCTCTTGGTGCCCACAGCACCTCAAGCAGGAGGCTCAGCCCTGGCTGGAACTGCTGAAGCAATAATCTCACTGCTGCAGTTCGCTCACACCGAGGCACGATGTCATTCCACAGCAGGTTTTGGCTGTGGGAAAGCATAAGGCTTGGAGCTGGTACAAAACTGGGAGGAGTGTCAGGTGCACCAGAAAGTCATGCTGACATCCAGAGGGACATCACCAGGCAGGAGAAATGGGCTGTCAGGAACCTCCTGAAGTTTAACCAGGGAAAGTGTAAAGTCCTGCCTCTGGGGAGGAAAAGCCCCAGGCACCAGAACATGCTGGGGGCCATCTGACTCATGAGCATCTTTGCAGAGAAGGATGAGGGGGTCCTGGTGGACACCAGCTTTGACAGGAGCCAGCAGTGTCCCTACTTGTAAAAAAGGACAACAGCACCCTGGGTGCATTAGGAAAAGTGTCACCAGCAGATCCAGGAAAGCGACTCAGCTCTGGTGAGACACACCTGCTCTGATGGGGGTTGAACTTGGTCATCTCCAGAGGTGTTCTCCCACCTCAGCTTGTCTGCAGGCCTGGGAAGGCTGTTCCTCAGCTGCAGAATCACTACCTTGACCTTTAAGGTCCCTTTCTATGACTCTACACCTGTTGAACAGAACAGTGTCAGCACAGGACAGTGCGTGTCAGGCACTGCTTGCTGGAGGAATCCATGGGAGTCATCGGAGTGGATCCCCTGTGGATCCTTTATGCAGTGAACAGACAGGGTAAGGTATGTCAGAATGGATCTCTGGGATCTGAAGTGCCAAGGGCAGAGTTACCAAAGGTAGTCTGGTTTTCAGCTGCTGTCAAATGCCTGCCTCCAAGAGGGATGCAACACATGCTCTGGAGTTGTGCAGCTTCCAATCAGTAAAGCAGCCAGATGCTTGTCCTGCTGTGCAATAAATCAGCAGTTAAAGCTCTCCACCAGGCTGTGGGAGATATGGATCTGTCCCTTCCTCTGCTCCCAGAGATTTATAGCCGTGGGGCATGACTGAGGGCTGCTCAGAGTCCTGCTGGTTGAAGCCCAATTGCACACAAATAGTCAGGAGAGCCCAGTGACAACCCATTGTAGTGGCTAAAAGTAATCAGCTCCCACCTGAACAAGTCAAATGCATTTTCTCCCAGTCTCCTGATTTTCCATGCATTTGTTTCTCCCCAGCCAATGGAGGTCCATGCACCAGAGTGGAGCACAGGAAACCCCAGAGCAGTATGTCCAGGTGTCTTTATGTTGTCTTTGCTGTTGATTGTAACTGTGCTTGGCAGGGTGTAAAGTCCAGGTGCTGTTTTTTAGCTGCTGTGTGCAGCACAGGTTACCTGATGCCAGGAGCAGGGACAAGGCAAGCAGGGAATACACCAAGGTCTGCATCTGGCAGCCAATGTGCTGACGTGTAATAAGACAAGAACTTTTCTCTGCTTCCTTTTTTATTTTTGATCTTTCTTTTCTTATCTTCCCCTCTTCTCTCATCAGGGTGTTAAGCATGTCTCTTTTAACTCTCTTCAGATACCCAGGGTTCACAGAGCTGGCAAAAGTAGGATACCCGTTGAAGCTCTGTCACAGCTGATTGAAATCAGCTACTGACTCAACAGTTTTCAGGCAAATACAGTCACAGTGCAATCACATAAACATCAAGAAAACAGGATTAAAAATATTTCCTTGTAGTATCAAAATAGTTTATTTATGCTGCTGTAGTACTAGTTACTGATACTATATTACTATTGCCTAGTACCTATGGCTAGAGGTGTTTTTTGCTAGATTGCAACAGTCCACATCATCACAATGTGTCACCACAGGCCACTGTTTAGAGCAAGCACAAGAGTTCCAGCTTATATCATCATGTGCTATTCCAAGTGCTTAGAAGACTAACCATCAGGCATCAGCCTCTTCACTACAATTATAAGCAGCTTGTTTCTGCAAATTGAGATAGGTAACGATACAAAAACCTGATGAAATGGCACACATTTTGTTCCTGGCCAGGGTTGCATTTCTCTCAGGCCCCAGGATTTCTAAAATTCCCTCATTCCCTTTAGCCTGTACACGCAATGCATGCATAAGTATCACAGGAGAATTAAAATATAAAGGGGGGCACTGTCAATGTGATGGCCATTAAAATATGGTCACTGACCAAATCCCTTAATATACTGAGTTACTGCTGTTGGCTTTAAATACACTTTGGAGAGGATTAACGGCAAAGCATGTTAAACCAAGGGCATATCTCTCATCCTCAGCTGCCACAAATGGGATATAAGTTTTGCATACAGAAGAAAGGAGAAGGATTTTGACAGCTGGAGATGCTTATCTTTCCATACCACAGGAAGGGAAGGCTGGACAAGATGCTGCCCGCCACCTTTCCAGGCTGACATTATCTGCACATCAGTGAAGGTGCTGAATGTCAGTCTGTGATAACTGGGGAGCACCTACTTCCATATGCAGAGGAGCTTGCCACCACACAACAGCAGCAGATAATGTTCTTTGAAGTGGGGCAGGGGAGGCAAAGCACACAGCATGCATTCAGAATAGGCACCATCCTCACAAATTAATTTGAGGACTGTTTATTAAAACATGCAATAACGTTGCAAATGCCTATGTTAGCTGGCAATCATTATCCATCATATTTAATTAATCCATTGATATTTAACTTACTCTGAGCTTCTTGTTAATATATGGAGTTTGATTTATTGTGGCAGGTATTGAATAGTAAAAAAATACTCCCACTAAGACAGTAGGTCAAACTGCTGTGGAAGACAAGAACTGCTGCTGAAATGTAAGAGCTTTTTGATGTCCTGGAAGCAATTCAGGCTAACCTGTCCTGACTGGAGGGGGTACAAGCCCAAGCTGTTGAGCCATTGCAGAGGGGGTGGTGCCATTTTGTCAACACTTGATGCATATTTGAGGTCCAGAATGTCTCTCTGTTTGGAGAAGAAGCTTTTCCAGATCCTACAGAGAGGTTCTCGGAATATAATGATAAAAAACTCTAATACCCCCACAGGGTATTATTTTGGTGTAATGTTACACTGTGGACCCTGTTTGTGTGTTGTGCTGTATCTCAACAGTTGTGTCCTCTTGTGACTGCTCATGCTTCTTGGTCAGGGAATCCCTCACCAGCAAATATGTGCCTTCTCTATCCAGGTAGTCTCTTCCAACAGGGATGCTTACGCAGCAAAAGTTCTCAGTTTTTCCTCCTCACTGCGTAATTGTCAATGTGAGACACCTGAGACCAGGCTTCAGTGAGGCCAGGTAAGGACATCCAAAACTTCTTTTTCTGCTCCACCATAATGAAACTAGGGTAAGACACAGGGTAAGAGCAGGTAAGGGGGAAGTGAGCTCTCTAGCCCTGTGGTTTACTCAGTCTGTCACTCAAGGAGAAGAGTAGTCAGAGGCTGCTCCCCATTACAGGGACTGATGATGCATTTTTGCAACTCACAACAAATTGTTCCCCCTTCTCTGCCAAATGAGCAGCTCTATTCCCATGTGAATGGAGGCATATATACTCCAGAGGCAGGTAGCAATTTGGGTTTGTAACCACATTTAGAGTGCAAGTCACCCAATCATTTTGGTTGGAAAACACCTTTAAGATCATTGAGTCCAACCATTAACCCAGCACTGCCAAGTCCACCACTAAGCCATGTCTCAAACACTACATCTACACATTTTTGATCATTTTCCACTGTCTAGGGCAGCCTGTTCCAATGCTGGTCTACCGTATCAGTGTAGAAATTTTTCCTAATAATTTCAATACAACCCTACTGTTGATATAGGTGATTGACCCAGGAGAGCTACTGACCAGGCCAAGTGTTGTTGTCTGTTACAGGTGAACCCCCTTGCTGACTTGACTGAGTAGAGTCAAGATTCATGTACTTAAGTACAGCAAACTGTTATTAAATTATTCTGGTGTTATGTCCTGTCTCCCATCAGGAGGCTGAGGTCTTCCCTAAGCTCCACATCACCTCAGCCAGCCTTGTGTGGGTGTCTTGGCTACCCTTCAGTGTCTCAAGTGGCACCAGGATGTGACACTGGGGAGCTGAGCTGGAACCTGACCTCCCACTGCTTACAATCAGGGTCTGGGCGTGTTGTTCACATCTTGACACTTCACAGACCACGCTTAGATTTAGCTGCCTCACCTTGCCAGCACGGTCTCACTGCCAGTGTTTCTCACTGGCAAACTCTTGGTCACTTCCCTCTCAGACTGTAGATTTTTGCTCCTGGTGTCCTCAGCTGGCAGACATAGCACCCAGACCCTACAAGTCTCTGAACTCCAGGTTTTAGCTTTGGCTTGCAGATTTATGGAGTTACAGCAGCAAGAGGAAAAAGAACACCCTTCAACTCCTCATGAGAACAGAGCCTGAGGTGGGGGGAGGGCAGGGGTGAATGGGGCAGTGCACAAGGTGTGGCAGCAAGGTCTCATTGCTTTACATATCAGGTCTCTTGGCAGACCTGCTTTTCTTTAATCACTGCTGAGTGTATTCTCAGTATAATGTCTACAAATGATCCTGCAAATGTATAAACAATTTTTTTTGTATAATAGACACATAGGTAGTAAAACAGTGATTGCTCATTCCTGCTTAAGTACTGGAGGGAGCTTGAGTAGTTGGGAATAGCTGCTATAAAGGGTTTGAGGTCAGGATCCTTTGAGATTTTGAAATATTTCATCAGGTTTTTAACTAGCCTTAGTATGCTGTCTCTCCCTGTCCCCAATTAGCGGGCTTTGTATTTCGGGATTCTGCTATGCATAAAAGTTCTGCTTTACCTAAAGGAAATAAAACTGCCCTTTAGCAGATATATTGCTTTTCAAAGCAAATTGGTTTCACTATATTTGGAAGCCCATATGTGCTGAAAAAAGCCCTTTAACTGAGAAGAGTTGCTCAAAGCCCATAAAATGAACGTAGAGTAAATGTTCATGAGCTCAAACCAGGGAGCTGTTTCATTGAACTGCAGGAGACATAATACAACTGTAGAACATTGTTTTCTCCTTTTCTTCACTTTTCGTTCATTACTATTCAAAGCAGGTAGAAACAAGTTTTCGAGCTACATCTCTTCTGAGGTGTTTACAAAATTGATACAATGCAAATTAGGCAAATTCCAAGGCTTCCCTCAGCTTTTCAGCTCCCTGGTTTTAAAGTCTCCTGTTATACTGCAGAGCTGGTTTGGAAGTAGAATAGCCTTTTGTGGCACTGGGCTTAGGGCACTTCTTTGGTCCATATCTATGCCTCACATTTTGCTTGAACCTTAGGAAACCAGGGAGGGCCCAAGGACAGTTCTGGACTACTGAGCTTCAGAGAACTGCCCAAGAGCAGGACCCTGGTACCACTGATGAACTCCCAGATCCCTCATGGTGAAAGCATTTCCCAGAGCCAGAGCTGCATGGGTGTCTGTTCTTAACATCTCAGGGATTAGAAAATGGGCAAGAGCTGAGTTACCCTGGGATGGGAGAGCTCCTGGAGAGCCCTGCCTGAATTGTCATGCATTGTGCTTCACAGCTGGGGAGAAGCTGCCCTCCTCTCAGATCCTCCTCTCAGATGCAGAGGGACAGGGAGAGCCTTTTATTTTGGAGACAGAGAAATGAGCGAGTGTGACTTCACAAGGGAGATTCCTTAATGATAAAATCTTTACAAGGCAGATCAGGACTGCTCCTTTGCAGAGACAAGGAGATAGCTTGTGAGGCACACAATATGATGGTAACACAACATTCCATGTTCAGCCCACATTTTCTCCTGCCTCCAGAAGCATTCTAGTTCTTCTGTACACTGCTCATGGACTGAGAAAGTGAGACACAACACCTTCCTCCCTGACTTCTAGGATAATTTATGGCTGATACTAGAGAAAACTCAGCTTCTCCTGCCCTGCAAGGGCATGTCCCTATTCCTCTGTATTATTCCCTGAGGTGCTGAGACAAGCTCTCCTCCCTTTCAGACCAAAAAAGGACTTTGTTACCAGCAAGCTACAGCTGAAGCTGTGTGGCTTTCCTTTCTCATTTCATCTGGAGCTGGTTAGGGACAAATAAGGGTGAGGTGACAGCTCTGAGTAGCTCCTGGGAGAAGGAAAGCTGAATAAGCTGCAGGGGAGAAGTGATATTTTGTCTTCACAGGACTTCAGTAGGCAGAGTAAATAAGAATACTGCTCTAGATGGGTAAATTAAACCTGGGATAGCTGGTGAGGTTTAGCTGTCACAGTCATCTGCCTCACCTCTCTCCTGGAAGCTGCCTCTCCAGCTGAATGATTCATGAACCACCTCAATTTACAGCTTGGCATAGTCATAGGAATTAAAATTAATGTGCACTGGCTTTGATACATTAAGCTGTAAGTGCAGCATTGCAGAGACAGAGACACATCCCAGTCAGGGTGTGCCTGATGTAAGCAGGAATACTTGGCTCTGCAAGGAGTGCAAGATGGTTCCTGAAAAGAAGAAACCTGTCAGCCTTCCTAGTGCCATCCATGTCAAATATGTGCCAATAACTTTATCACCCCCAAGTTATTTTTTCTGTGCCCTCTCCAAATAAAATGTTTTCTCAAAAAAAAAAAAAAGGATAATTGGAAATATTTTTAGATTATTTGGTTGAAAACTTGTTTCCTCAGCAAGACTGGTATATTTTTTCTGTTTCTTTCTGAAATGTTTTAAGATCCTGAATTGCAATTGTCTCTAAATAGAACATGTTTAACAGGCAGTTTTTACTAACTCAGTTTACTTTGGTTTCATGCAAGGAAGTGTCATGGCTTGTAATCATGCTTACCAAGAGGAAAGAACAATTATAGTCATCACTTCCATGTTTGCTGAGATGATCTTGGAATAAATTTCAGGCTTTTACTGGCATCAAGATCCATACAGCAGAATCACGGATAGGATGCATGAGCTGAATTAGGTGTAGCTCTTCAAAATCCACACTGGGTTTGATCTGCCAGGTATGCCTTGGGAGGTCATGGCTAAAATGTACCCAGTGAGTGAACTGAAAACTTTAAAAGGCTTTGGGAGGGCAGGCCCTGGGGTGTCCTGGGACTTGGAGATAAACTAGACAGTCTCTAACTACACTGAGCTGCAGAGAGAGGACAAAAGAGGACTTAAGAACTCTGAAAAAAACCCCCAAAATAATAAAAGCTTCCTTTGACAAATTATAAAGAGAAAACCAAACAAACATTAAAAAACCAATTAATTCTTAAGTGAATTGCATTTTATCCAGCTGGTGTTGGGAATGATTTAAGGACAGATTCAAGTTCCACTGCCTTGTTTTCTTTCCTTCTCCTCCTTCCCCCATTCCCTCTTCTCCCTGCTCCCCAGACACGCATGCTGTGCCCTCTGCAAGCCAAGTGTGAAATAGCTGCCTTCATTCATGTGTGACCTGCATCAGCCCTCCTGGAGCGTGGAGGGGAGGGAGTTTTCCTCCTGATTGTTGAATGCACAGGGTCATGGGCAAAGACAGCTATATTGTCTTGTCTTCTGTGTGTGAGGCCCACAAGTTCCCTCACACAAGTACTGAGAATTACACCACCAGGGCCTTTGAGTTGCATCTGTTTTGCTCCAGAGCCAGCTGCATAGTGTTACAGTGATGGTAAATGCTTCAGGGCTGTGGGAGCTGGAGCAGAAAATCCCCTGGGGACCACTGATAGGGGATCACCTTGCCCTCTGCAGCTCATGCTCTCCCATAGCTTGTTCAGGATAAAGTAGAAAAGAAGGAATCCACGTGTCCCTGGTATAAAATAGCAGTCTCTTTTTGGTGTCATGTGCACGTCTGAGCCATCTAAAACATGCCACCTATTTTATTATTTTGTATGCCTCTGGTGTACAATTGCTGTGATTGTGAGGACAGGGTTATTTATTGCTTAGGAATGATTTTTCTAAAAGAGAAAGTGGTGCTAGGTGTCCTGTTACCTACTGCTGCTCCCCAGAATGTGAGTTCTTCTAATATAAACCAAATCTTGCAGTGACAGGGAGCTGAAGCGGCCCAACATGGCACATACAAAACTGAAAAGTAAATGGAAATTGCAGCTTTGCTTTTATCAGCTTGCAGATAGCTGATTTTTTTTGTCTTGGCTAGCTGAAGAACCCCACCTCTCTTCTGCCACAATAGATCTGGGGGCTAAGAATAGACATGGCAAGCTCCTCTGATAGGCTTCAGTGGTGTCTCTTGAGAAAAAACGGGCAATCACCAGTCCATCAAGTTAAGGCTAAGAGAAAGAGAGCCCAGGAAGCACAGGGTGAGCATATTGATGAACTGCCTTGTTCAGCATTTATTTTGCCACCTGTTGCTGGAGAGGTTTTGCTTTTCTCTCCTGTGCTTGATTGCGTCAGCGTGCGATGCTTTCCTTGCTGCTTCCTTCCGCCTCCTCAAAACACAAACAAGCAATTAAGTTTAAAGCCATGCTTATCAGGGAGGCAGGGCTAGATTAGCTTACAAAAAATAAAAATTTCATGGTGTGCTGGAGACAGACAGGGAAAACAGAGGAGCACTTCAGTAGCTGTGTTTGTGCAGTGCTGTGAGCAGTCAGAGTGTGTCACTTTGACCTCAGCAATCAGCAGGAGCCTCCAGCAACAGAGCTCAGAGACCATTGTCCTCCCCTCTGGGGCTGCTGAGCCAGGGCTTACAGCTGGGTTAAATAAGAAAACTAGTTATGGTTCACCCAGCTCTGGAACACTTAGCTGATAGGTGTTCCCTGATTGAATGAAAAACATGGAAAATTTGTTTAAAAATTGTTTAAAAAAAACAGCCGATGTTGATTTTCCTAGGAATTATTAAGAGCTTAAAGAGCACTTTCACACCTGTGCTGTCACAAGCAGTGTGTAAAGACCAGCTTGTGGCTCTTGGGAAATAGTAGTGGCTACTTTGTCTTCTTTTTCACCTGCATAGTGGCAACCATATTTTTAAAGATAATAAGTGAAATTATAGCTTGACTTCAAAAGAGCAAGATGAGAATGGTCAGTAGTTTGCTTTTCCATAGGAATGTTGCCTAGGAAACATCAGCCTGTGGCAGCTGTATTTTAGTAAAACAGATTAACTTTGTCTGTGAGGGGGGTGCAGGCAGACAAAGCCCCACCCTGCAGCCTGTCCTTGCTCTCCTGCAGTTGAGAGCTGCCCAAGGGACGTTCCTGGCACTCACTGGTACACTAATTGCTAAATTAAAGTGATCCAAGCCTCTCTTTGTCTTTGGAGCAGTTCTAGAGGCACATGGCACACATGGAGTATAACTGAGATGGATCTGCCTGTGCCATGGTGGGGGCACAGTGGGTGGGGATCTGATGAAGATTTTTCCAAAACACCTGGACAGATACAGAAATAATCCTTGAAACGCTGTTCTGAGGCAGAGAGATGGCATCATTAAAGAATGAGAAGTGACAGAATCAGATAGTAATGAAGGTCCTGTCAATACCAAGATAGCAAAGGGACAAGAAAATAAAAGCTTTAAGGGGAACAGGGCAGCTCTCAGGAGGGAGGGAAGAAAACCTCACTCTTCCACAGGTACAAGAGCTGTAATTAAAAGCATACAGAAAACAAAGCACAGCAGTTTGGAAGCATGTTGAAGTTGAGATGATATTGTCAACAGAGGAGGAAAAGCCACCTTTTGTTCTTTCACAAAACCTGTCAGAGAGCTACCAGATGAATCGGGAAATAATTTTCTATATGACAAAACTTGAAAAAAATGAAGATTTTGTACAAAAACCTAGGGAAAACTGGAACTAGTGAATGAAGGACTTCCATACAAGCTGAAAAATAACTAGATGTCAAAGCTAGCTGAAATCTAGTGGCATGAATAATGCCAGGTACAGTATTGATTTCCTTGGAAGACGGGGTCAAGGCAGGTGACTTCTATAATTTCAGAAGAAATACTCTTTTCAATCCTGCACTGCAATCGCTGTAGCATCTCTGCATTTCCTATAAGTGCAAATACAATAATTCTATAAAGCCCATTTCTCTCCACTGCTCAGAAGCACCTCGCTTGTTCATTTTTTGGTGTATGTAACAGTTGTACATACATGTAGTAGAGAATGAAAGATTGACGTGCTCTTTAGAAAAACCAAGGTTTTTCAGAAGTTCAGAAGTGAAGTTTTTAAATCCCATGACCTGTTTTTTTGTTCAATCCTTTGCTTTAAATCCCAAAGACCTGGGCATATTCTAGCACTTCTAGAACTATGTCTGTATTCTGCAGCCATATCAAATAGTCCCTGCAGCTAAAGCCAGTCCAACAGAAAGATTCCCAAAACCTCACAGAAATTTAAAAATAGAGATAGAAGGAACTATCTACCCTCTGTCTTGTCTTCTGGCAGGATTTCATGATCAATTTGTCTAACTTACACTTTACAGTCCTCCAGTGGTGGAAGGGTTGGCTGTCCTTTTTGTCAGGAAACATTACTCTATGTTTATCCTAAATTTCCCTTGCTGCTGTTTAAGCTCACTGCTATTTTTTCCCAGCACTGTTAGGGAGGGGGAAAAATTACTCTGTATTTTGATTCTATATCTTGAACACACAACCAAAAATAATTATCAACTCATTTTTCAGCCTTCTTTTTAGTGAAAAAACCCCAAACCATCTCAGGTACAGCATCCTCATCTAGTGCTCAGTAGATTTCCCCAAGAGATCCCACAGGTTTATTGATGTATGCTGGATATCAGCAACAATAGAATAGGGGGATTATTCACCCAGATACATGAGTTTGTTTATCTATTTTCTCCTGAGTCTGATCCTGTTCTTTCCCTGCAGGAGGGCAAAGATCTTCGATTGCAGCTGGTAATCAGTGGAAGTGTTCTAGCCCAAGGCTGCAGTGTTGGGGTTATGCTCCTTGGGAGCTGTGCACTGGTATCAGAGACAAAACCCAGCCAGAGCTTTCTCTGCACTAAACAAGGTGCTCTCCCAAGGTCACTGATTGCATCTGTCAATCTATATCATTCACCTTGAATATTAATGCAAGTGACAGTATGATGTTATGAACTTGTCCTATAATTGCTCCTGTTAGCCCAGGATTCTTGACCTTCTGGACTTCAGGGGATGCTTGGATTGTTTTAAAAAAATATTTTTGCCATCATTATAATTTCACATTGTGGTCCTGGTTGTGTTAGGCAGTCAGAGATGATCTTCAGGCCATGGACTGATTTAGCAATGAGTGCAGCAGATGCTCTGAGAAGGTGAAGTCTCTAGAGGGGATTTTTGAAAGTAATTTTATTTTCCTACTGGCACAACTTGCACCTGAGCTCACCATGGGAAGAAGGGATCCATCAGCACCTGTTAGAGCTCAAATAAAATGGAATCTGCAATATGAATAGTTCCTGTTATCCATATTGGCAGATATGGCCCTTTGGGGTGATCTGACTCTCTCAAATCAGCCCCTACTACACTGTTACGCTAGTTTAGCTTAGGGGATTCTGATGAGGAGAGAAGGTCTAGGAAACTAGACGAGATGGCAGAGGCTTTAATCTAGATGTTTATTCTCTGGGGAGGAGGAGGGAAAGAGGAAAAGCAAATGGCGGTGTGGGGTTTTATTTGAGGTCTGGGGGGTGGGTGTTCTTTGGCTTTCAGCTAATAGACTACTGACAGGTATAGGGTTCAATCTAACAGTTACAGTTATAGGGGGTCACAGAGGTTTTTAGGATGGGGCAAACCATTCTCTAGGGAAACGCAGCATTGAGGGAAACTCCCTTTCACTCAAGACTGAGTCTTTGCAATAAAAACCTGGTGGAATATGCATATTCCTGGATTATCTGGAAAGTCCTGAAAACATCCCTGGAACAAATGGACTCTATTTATGTGGGCAATGAGTTCAGCTGTGTCACGGGCATCAGTGGAGAGTCCTTTGTGCTTGCAAAGGTCATTAAACTTTCAGCAGTTCCTATCCAAATGTAGCAACAATGGGAATCCCCTTTCTAGGGAAGGGTTTAAAAAACAATCCCTCAAAGAGTTCCATGCAGGTGTCTAGTAACACCTCTGGAACAGGGAATAAGGAACTCTTCTCTTGTTACAGACCAAAAAGACCTCTGTGGGCTACAGCCTAACACACACTTCAGTGAAGTGAGAATGGACATGCTGGGAAAGAACAAAGGGCCATTCAGCTCTTTTTGAATGTGTCAAGGAAAAGATTATATGACATGAGAAATAAACTGTGAGGATTTTACATGATGTATTTTCTCAGCTCTCAGCAACCAACCCTTGGTTTAGGGAAAATAGTAAGAAATTGCAAACATTCAGAAGACAGGAATAAGGAGGGCTGAACTGAAGGAAGGCACACAAACCAAAAGGAACATGGTGCAGGTCATTTGTAGTGAAGACACAGGTGGCATCCAGCCTTTGGGAAGTGGGTTTTCACACTTGTGATAGACATAAAATCATAAATCAGAATAAAACGTGGGATATGGTAGCAACTGAAGGGCAAATCTCTCTGCTGAAGACCAGAAAAGGACAGGAACTGTGGATTACAGGTAGAAAAAATTTCTTGAAGAGGGGCTGAACTTTGTTGGATTTAGTGCATAAAAACAGATTTAATGAGAAGCGTGTCTGTCATCCTGTGAAGGACAGGGGAGAAAGAGGAAGGAAGGAGAAAAGTGAGGTTAGCAATTGGCATGAATCAACATGGCTCTGCTGGCTCTGACAATGCTCTCTGGTGGAGCTTTCCTGAGTCATTCATGTACGTAAGAAGTGTTAGTGACTGAGGTTGTATAAAGAGATAAAATAACTTTATACTGACAATTATACAGACTGGTATTTTATAACTTATGACAAGGAAGGAGATCCATGCATCTGTCAGTTTGTTCAGAGGTGTTGCCATCAACTATATATGGGGTCTGACTTTAGGATGTGGAGGATATTGGCTTCAGTGGAGACATGTCAAGAGTATTAAATGGTAAAGGAGCAGAAGCAGATTTAAACTGAGGCTGGAGATTTTGTTCAGAATAGACTCAATGATCCAAGTTGCTCTTCTGCAGTAGAAATCCTGACTGGCTTGCTTCTGAAATTCCCATTACTTTGTGACCTGAGGATGTTGAGACATATAAAACTGAAAGTGATGGGGCAGTTGATCATCTGAATTTACCTGAATGTGAGGGAAAGTCTCAAACCAGAGTGAAAATCATTTGTTCACAGGAATGTGTATTGAAGTCACTTTTTAAAATTCTGTTTTTAATAGACAGTGTTGCATTTATTGATTAGAAGGGAGCATATCACCCTATTACTCCTTGACATCCCATAACTCCAGGATGCTCAACAGTTTCTACATTAACAAGAACATATTGAAAAAATATTCCAAAACAAGACTTTTTGGACGATTTTCCAAAAACTCCAAATAAAATAATAATGCTCTTCAAGTTATCATAAGCATTGATTTCTCCTTAATTTTAAACAGACTTACTATGACAATAAAACATTTTAACTTTACTTGTTCAATAGCAATATTTTTATAGAGAACTCTCTAATTAGCTTGTGTGTTTTCTATTTTCTGCTTAATGGTGACAAATGACATTTAATGCAGGCCAAAATTAACATCATCACAGAATTATGCTGAAGAAACTACTGCTTTAAATTTGAACTTCACTAGTTTCTTCTCAATGAGAGGAAATTTATTTCTGCCTGACATACTGGGTCCTATCTCAAGTGAAGTCACATGCATTGAGTTTTAGGGAAGAAACTGCTAACAATTTTAATGTTTCCATACCAAATCTGGCAGGGGAAAATAACTGAATTTTTATGGGAAAAGGTTGGATTTAGAGTAAATCTTTGTTTCTGAGTGATGATAAAGGAAAGACTGATGTGATTATCCTACTTGATAGTGTTTAGGGAAAATAATGATGCATCTGTCTCTGATGGATTCCTGTTTTAGCCAAAGCTGGCAATACAGAATCCTGGGGATATTATTGCAATTTTTATTTTCCAAAAAGTCTTTCCCAGTAAACAATTCTTCATTTTGAGAATGATATATCAAAATCAATCAGGCATGCATGGGAGAACATGTGTGTTTATATGTGTGTATGAAAGAGCAATTTTGGATTAAAAAAAAGAAGGCAAATTACTGACAGACTATAAGACCATTAAAATGAAATTTTAGGCCATTTGCCTGCAAGATGGCTAAAAATAACTCAACAGACAGCCTTGAGAAGCACCTTGAAGCCAAAGTTCTCTGTGTCCCATGGAGGGGACCATGTCCTGCTGTGCTCTGGTGTAGCAAACCAAAAAGCAGTTGAATTCAGGAACCACCACAGTCATTCTAGGCTCTTTCTATTGATTTAAAATTTGATATATTTTATTGGTTCCCTTCTGATTCAAGTAGGCTGTGGAGTATGGAAGGTGAAGGTACTAGAAATTTTGAGAAGTTAAAGGGGTTTTGGCAAAAATAAGATTTGCAGAAGGATAAAGCAGCTGAAGATTTTCAGACAAGCAAAGCACTGTATGTGTTGATTAAAACTGTTCTCAGTGAAATCATCAACATTGCTAATTAAATTGTCACTTTTAGATTTCATGATTAATAGTTGATGGAGATGAATGGGAAAAGTCACACCTCTCCAGTCTTTTGCTCCAGGCATTTCAAGACTTCCTTCATAACCACAGAAGTTAGTAGCTACTTCCACAAGCAGCAGCAATAATGTGATCTGGGTTCCTTAGCTTTGCATTTGAAGTCAAATGTTCTAATACTGAATAGAGTTTGAGAGTCTTTGAATGTTTGGGGGCACTGGAGCCCTCCAAGCACACCTGTCTAGCTCAGCCCCCCTGCTACCTGGGCAGTGGGCAGTGCATACTGAAGGCTTGTCATCCACGGGGTCATTTAGGGCTTCTCTCTATCTCTAAGCCAGCCACTGATTTTCAGGAAATTGGTACAAACATATAGTTTTTTATATGGTTGTCTTTATGTTAAATTTGGATACTGTCCCAAGTCTAAAATTTATTAGAATCAAGTAAATTGATATTTAATATACTTACATGCACAAAAGAAACTGTTTTCTTGGCAATCAGGGTGGACAACAGACCATGTCTTCAGGTAGGATCAATACCTGCACACACCATTTTCTTCCCACTGAGAGTTAGGGCTTTATCTGTTTCCTGCCAAAAGTTTTGACACTGGATGATAAACTCACCACTGCCAGAGAGGCAGTCCTGCCTTGGGGACAGTGGAGTGCATGTCAGCCTTGTAACCTTCAATATCACCTTTGTTGGTGCTTTTTCAAGTTTTGTTTGGTATTCAGGGTTATAAAACTCCTTCTCCCTTGGTGCACCTGCTGCTTAGTGCCTGTGAACCATTATTTCAGTTTGCCACTAACCTTTTGCTTCCTCCCCTCCCCTTTTTCTTTAAAACCTATGGAACAAATCAGATAATTGGGAAAGAACTGACTACTGTGCTGACTCATACCCATCAATAGTTCTCTTAACAAACTTGTAAATGGAGGATGAGTATTACTGCTGATGGTCCACAAGGAGCAAAATAACTCTGCTCGATATTCAGATCAACAGCTAAACAGAAGTGGCAGTGGGGACAAACTGAACACTTCCATTTGCCAATTGACTCAACTAATGCAGAGCACTTCTAAAGAAAGAAGGCCATTTAAAAGCTTAATCTTAGGCACTATCCAAATTTAAGCAAAAAATCTGCATACATCTCACTGCAAAATGCTCTCATGAGATCTAAGGGTCACTGTAAACATCCATTACTTGCACTTTCTCCAGGTTCAGTCACTGTGAAGAGGAGGTGAAAATGACCTCTTGCTTTCTACATGGGAAGTGAAATTTCCTCACTTTTAGATATGCATTCCCAAAGGAGAAATGAAGTAATGTGATATTCAGAGCAGCAACATTTAACATTTCAGCCTCGTTGAATTCACAGCTGCTGCACTCGGTGTCTGCTCTTACACACACCAGGCAGGGGGCTGGCTGACACTGCCTGTTCACAGCAGCTGCCAGGCTGGGGGGAAATCTGCCTTTCCTGCTTAGAAGAAACAACTGAAGAGCAGAGTTTCCTATGTTTTTTCCCTCAGGCCTAGGTTTAGACTCACCTCAGGTCAAGCAGAAAGTACCTGTTACCCTCTGGGAGGATGAGCATCTTCTTTCTTGGAGTTTTCCTGTTTAAAGGCTGAGGTGGTGGAATTCCTTTCCAGCAGTGACTGGAGACCACCCTGAGCATACATGGCTTGCTCATTGTTCAGCCCCACTGCTGGCTGAACAACCCTCCTGGGTGGGAGAAGCAGAGGAAGCAAAGAGAGAGAAAATAACTCTACTGCCAGTAATTTAATGCCTGCCCGCCATTAGTGCCTTCTCAGAGCAGTGAGGACTTTTCCTCTCACAGGGAGGTTCCCTCAGGCATGCCAGCTGTGTGTGTGTGGATACAATGCCAGGCTACCTCAGGGACCAGCCCAGTGGTTTTGAGGTTTAACTAGCTGTGTACTTGCTATGTAATTTAGGATTAGAGGGGAATGACTTGAGTGGCAAAATGTCAAATACAGAGACTTTAAAGTTCCTGAAAAGGTTGTTGTTTATTTATTAACTCTGTTATTCTTAAATGTATTGACTCTGCCTTTTATTGTTTGTTAACTATCCCACAAGATGAATTAAAATCACAGAAGAGTCCCATATTCATATGTTTTCAGATAGATTTAGGTATCATGGATAATTACATTATTTCTGCTAACTTGAAGGAAACGTAAAAATGAGAAGCTCATCCTCACACATGAGATGCTATTAATTAAGTCAGATATAATCCATTGCTTAATGAGATCCTTTAGACTCTGAACATAGCTTCTGTTTAATTCAGAGCTTTAGTCACTCATTGCAGTGTACTGAGCACAGGTGATTACTGGGATCATATAGGACTAGGAGTGGCCCCATAACACAATCAATTCCAGCAGACAGTCTGGATTGCACCACATCATTATTACTGCCCCATAAAAAGTGGAACCCAAGTTTTGAAGAGTGTTATGAGAAGACCTAGGTTTATGAATGACAGGTTTGATCACACTGGTTGCAATCCAAATCAATGCTATTTGTTAAATAGGGAGTTTTGTAAAGGGAAATCAAGGGACAGAAGTTTGCAACTTATCTTCTTTTCTTCCTTGGGATTTTTATTGAACATTTTTTATCATGATTATGGGCTATATTAAGCAATAATTCATTATGGACCTGATCCAAAGACCATTTAAGTCAGTGAAGGAAATCCCATGTAATTCAGAAGCTATCATTCACTGCAAAGGGTTCTGGATCAGCTCCAGCAGCTATAAAGTCTGTTCTGGAAAAGCTCATTCCCAGACTGTATAGCAGCTCTGTATCAGTGTGATCAGCAAATTAATACTGGAAATTTGGTGGGTTTTCCTTTGTTTTGATTAAGACTTCCATGTAAATTTTCCCATCTGCCTTCATTAGATATGTTAAGACAAGCAGCTGTGATCCCCAGGGTTGACTAGGGTTTCATAATAACCACAACCAATGGTCTGCTAGGTGCCAAAAGGAGTCAATCCTTCACTCCTTTCAGACTGCACCTGGAGATCTTGCATGGCCATAGAAATTATTTTTTTCCCGTTAAATAAGCCCCATACATTCATAGACACCATTAAAATGGTGCTGCTGTGGATGTTGACAAGATCCAAGATAATGTAGAGATCCTTAAGGTCCTTCACAGGAATTCAAGGCAAACAGCCAAAAAAAAAAAAAAAAAAAAAGGGAAGTTGAAGGTCAGTTCTTCTTTGTGTCACTGGGAGGAAAAAGAAAATCAAATGCTATAACAAATAAATATTTAAACCTGTAGAAATGTACAACAAGTGAAAACAAAAAGGCTAGTCCAGGCTGAAATTAAGCCCTCAGCTTCCTTCCCCACCATATTGCACACTAGCCCTTGTTGAATCGCCTTTTTGAAATTTCCACATCTTTTATTCTTCACCACCTCCTCTACTGTGTTTCCCTTCATCTGCACATCATGCCTAATTCATCACTGGCTGCATATGCATTCATCCAGCAAGAGATCAAGTCCTCAGTCTGCTCCTTGGGACAGAAAGGTTTATCTTTCTTTGGATAGGAGGAATGTGCACACATTTTTTTTCTCCAAAAAAAGAATAAATATACAAGTCAACCTTTAAAAGAGTGATGCATTTTAGAGGACAAATACTGACTAATTTGGGCTTTAAATAAAAAATGTATGATAAACCTGAAACTTAAAGATATCTTAATACAATTTTGAGGGGCTTCCCCTTTTAGTATACCTAAACAGAATTCATAATGATCCTTGATAGAAGAGATTGTCACTGCCTATGTGGTTGGTTATTCACCAGCCTGCCCAGTAAAGACCAGCAAAAAACATCTAAATATCATTCTAGGAGACCAGTTGGTTTCAGAGGAGAAAGGAACTGAGCTGAATAGTAAGCTGCAAGAACCAAATTATGTCAAGCAGTGGAAGACAACTCTGTGGGGAAAATATTGTTCCTTATGCATCTGTGAATGTTGACTGATGAACTGTTAGGTAGAAAAGATGTGTCTTCCAGTTTCTAGTTTGTTTTTTGTAAGATAGCTATATTTTTGCCGTTCTTCATGTGGTTTCCAACATGAAGTTAAAAAAACAAATTGTGTATTATAGAACTGCAGGGGTAGTTTTATATAATACTGCTCAGTACTGTAAATTTGACTGTAGTCCTAACATTTTGGACCTGTTCCTACTTCAGTGCTAAAGGAGATTGAAGTACTTAAGAACCTTATGTATGTAATTGTTAGGCTTGGAAATCTCTGCCCTTAGAAGGACTTCTTCTGTGCTAGGGGAGGCTATTTATTTCCTTCTTTGTATATAGAGCCATGGATTCCCCCCAAAGACCTGGTGCCAGCTCTCCCAGCAGCAAAGAGGATACGGTTAGTTAGAGATTTCACCCAAGAAAATGGACTTTTTGTCTCCTCTCTGTAATGTACAGAATTCAGTATTAACTCCACTCAAGTTAGTGGAATATGGGCCTGGGTGTGCCACATCTCAGGAAATGTTGGAAAGCAAAACACACAGCAGGTAAACAGAAATTTGGGAGAACCACACTGGAGGGACAGTTCAGGTCCTGAGATGTTTTACCTGGTGTCCAGGGACCAGATCTACAAATATCCATTTTTTCAGGCCTCTAATATTTCCAGTGAATCCTATTTTCTGTGCTTGCATGACTGGACAGTGTAGCTCAGACACAGAAGGGGATGGACATCTTCTTGAATTGCTGGAACCCCTGTAAATGATTTATGTCAGTGAAATGGGGAGACACAGAAAGCTTGTGGGATCCCCAACCCTGGGAGTGTTCAAGACTAGGCTGGATGGGGCTCTGAGCAACCTGGGCAAGTGAAAGGTTCCCTGCTCATGGCTGGGGATTTGGGAGAAAATGTTCTTAAAATCTCCCAACCCAAAATGTTCTATGATTCTATGAATTGTCTGTGCTGACCAGATCTGCTACAGGGCAATAGGCAGTCACCTCTGGATCCAGCCCAAGCAGAAAATCCAGTGTTCTGAAACTGTCAGACTGAACTGCAGATGTGCACACAGGAATCCCTGATGTCCAGTCAGTTATTATAGGGTAACTCTGCCTGGGCTGCTATGTGTCCACAAACTTCAGGAAAAAAGTATAAAAAACTATGCATTTGGACAAAATCTGTGTTAGAGCCTGGATACATCCCACATAATGTTGTGTTACTCTGCAGGAACTCTGGAGTTCTGAAGCAGCAGAAGTCTCACAAAGTGCTCCTATTAACTAAAATTACATTTTCTGCTATCTGACATGAAAGGAGAGACTTCCTCCAAATGATCTTCACTTCTGATAAAACACCTTGCAGCTTTCAGAAAGGTGCAGAATAATATAAAATTCACAGCCTGTTCAAAATCTGAGACCATTAACTGAGACCGATTTCCCCCAATAGCTGAGAGAGTGATCACTGCTCCCGGATATTCACGCACAAGAAAACTCTTGTGGAGAGATAGATTGTCAAATCACTGAAGAAGGACTGGATATGGGCAGATTAAATTTGAACTGTGCACCTACAATTTTGAAACAATACCCATATGGGTCCTGAATATGGCTCATCCCACTGTGGGGATCCAGGAGGCAAGTTGACTTATTTCTCACAGATGCAGTTTAATTTTTCTTTTTTGCAGCTAAGTGTCACTGACTAATGAAAATATATTGGCACAATCCTTGCAGGTTATTGTTCCATGTGGCTGTACTTAGCTTGGAATTTGCAAGCAGGTCATGGCTGAAAGCAATATGAATGCACTCAGCTATTCAAATATTCAAAATATATCATGCTATATTTATTGGAAGCAAAGTCTGACAAGATTATGTGTATACTAGGAACTGATAATGAAACATGGCATTGCATTGGCATTGGCTTTGTCAGCAACAGAGAAATTACAAACTTTAAATATTTATATAGTAAAATTAAATGCAGCTATCAGTGCTTCCAAAAAGCATGCACTGCAGTGCTATAGATAGACATGAAGAATAGAGTTTTGGAATATCTCTAACAGGACAATTTATCATTTTTGCAGAATAGTTCCATGTCTGTGGAAACATGGTCTTAAAGAAATTAGAAGAAGACTTGCAAAGAACCAACAAGGTCTGAACATGAAAAATGGATGTTCCTAAGGGCTTAAATACACAATGGAAAATGAATGTCATAAGTAATCAATTTTTCTGCATTGCTGATTTATTTATGTTGATTTAAAAACAGTAAGTACACATATTTCTTTAAAATGCTTTGGAAGCCAATGATATTTATGGTCCTTCAAGAGATCATCTACTTATTTTCTATTAATTTAATTCTTTGAAAAACTACCACTTTGATGTTTATTATTTTTGCTGTGAGAAGATGAGGAATAAACAGAGCAACCCATAAACACAGTTAATGGTGCTTAGTCTTAGTTGCTTTTCTATGGTGGGAGAAATCCTGAAGTCCTGCCTAGAGCATGACAAAGGAACCCTGGGAGCATTTAGGGTGTGGACCTGTTACACCATTTCCTTCAGCAGCCTGCAGGAGCAAAGTCTCCTGTTGCAGTCCCAGCTTCATCAACTATAAACCCAAAGACTCCTATAGGGCTGGGATTTCTCTTTACTTATTCCCCAAATGGGATGAAAACATGGTGATTTCTGCCCAGCAGTAAGAAAAACCTGCTTTATTGCAACACCAAAATTAGTAAAGTCCTAGGAAGCCATGCATATTGATTTGGATTGTCTTCAGTTGTCTTGTCTAAGTTGCTGGTGTAAAATTTTAGTATTTTTTTGAGACAAGAGCTAAGGATATGGTGTGGAGCACTGTGCTTCAGTTTCTGTTTTCTGCATTTCTGTTTTGGCTGCTGGTTAGTGTAAGCTCACTTGAATCAGCTGAAAAGGTGAACTGGGAAAAGGCCTCCTCCCTTCTGTCAGTGATGGCCACAGCAGTGTAAATCAGACTAATTGCCACCAGGAGCTGCCTTCCTTTTCTCTTGCCCTGCACAGGCTGGGACCAGGAGAACATCCAGCTGAGACCTAACCTGGCAAAATGAAGCAGTGCTCAGTCTGAAGCGAAAAGAAATCCCTGAACATCTCAGCACCCCATCAGGTGAACCTCAGCATCAGTTCAAAGAAGGATGAAACTGAGTACTGGGATACTCTCAGGTTATATCATCTTAAATTGCTGGGGGAGCACTAATTTGGTGCTCATGCAGCTATGACAGTCTTTAGAGATTGTCACCTCCTTAGCTCAGCTTCAGCAGAAGCATCCATGTGGTAACCAGGATGGATTTCACAATCTAAGCATTTGGTACGAATGATGTATGCAAAATGCTATTTTTTCCCCATCACTGTATATCTTGACTCTGAAAAGTCATTGACAAAAGAAGAGGATGCATTGTACAAGGGTTGTTTATCACTTGTCATGAATTTGACAAAATGTATCTTGTGTATTGCATTTCATCACCACAGAGATGAGACCCTTCCTGAGGGCTATGGAAGAACAAATCTTGCAAGTTGCAAAAAGGCAATGCACCCACACTTGTGCCACATGGTCCTGAGGCTGTCCAGGCACTGGGGCTCTGTGTTGGCAGGAGGGAAGGACATGGTTTGATCTGTTGGTTTTAAGAAAAGCATGTTCTATGCTTAAAATCACAGTCATGATTTCTGAGCTCCCACCTACTGGTAAATGTACTGATATCATGCTGTATGTCTCACACCCCACCAAACAGCTGCTGGGACCTGTGTATATGCAGTGATCCTCAGGTCTTCAAAGTTTTAGGCAGGCCAAGAAGCTTATTTAAAAGTAAAGGGACTTGTATTGAGCTTCATAACCTCTGAGCAGAATTTAGTCTGTCGTTAAATCTCTCCTTTTTTCCAACGATAAGCATCAAGGCTTGAAAAAAAAAATAAACTTTTTTTCCTTATACAGGCAAGGAAATGCTATTGCTAAACTTAATGCCTGTGGCATCACATATAAAGAAACAGGAGCTCAGGTTAATAGAACTGTATAGTGCCTAAGTTGCATATTTTGCTTCTCATTTTGCAAATAATGTGGCAGCTTGCTTTGGTTTGTCTTGGTGGATGATGACCATTTACAATTCTGAGTGTGGATGCCCCTTGGAAGGTGAAATATTCATTCTGCATTTTCTCCTCAAAGCTGCCGTTCAGCAAGGGAAACACCATGTACTAAAAAACCCCTGAAATGGTACTAGAAACATACTTCTGAAAAATTTGGCTGATTTCAATTTTTAGGCTTAACCATCCCTTAGCATTCACATTTGAACCCAGCTGATGGACATTTTTCAGCCAGGATCTGTCTCTACTGTTTGCTCTTCCACAGTCCAAGTGATCAACTTGATTAAACTGAGCATCAAGCAGAGAAATCCAAGGAATTCAGAAGAGTTTATGGTCAGAAAATACCACAGCACTCACACCAGAAGTTGCAGTAATTATTTCAGTTGCACTAAAGGGCATAAGTCTTGTCTTCTAAATTTAATGGGAAAGCCCAGGCAATAAGGAAAAATATATTTGCATTATGCATATTTTTCATGTGTAAAAGGCTCTCTATGGGAAATGCTGTGGTAGAACTGGTCATGAATACTTTAATGTCTTTTGGGAATTTGCAGTCAAATGTTTTTTCCATTTTAAGAAAAATCCTTCTTGGCTGAATATGCCCCAGGGAGTTTGCCTGATCCTGGACTGGGGTTTCCTTTTTGCCATTAAAGTGAAATATCAAATTACAATTTACAAGTAAATTTTCAGCCTATAGTGATAGCAATATATCATCTGATACAAAGAAGCATTTCCAGAGCTCAGGGAAACAGCTCTGCATTCTTAAATGTGTGAATATTTCAAATACAAGAGTGTCAGCAACAGCATTTTAACCATACTTCCTAATGGGCAGTGGCAAGGGGAAGTGGAAGGATATTTCACATCCCATATTTCACATCACAGCAAAATCGAATACAAGCAGTGGAGCATTCATGCATTTTTTAGTACTTGCCATTACTCTGCAGAGAATTTAGAATGTAATTCTCTCTAATTTATTAAGTAATGGTTCATTTCAAGAAAAGTTATAATATTTCATATGAGATGCTGTTTTTCTGCAGAATTTTTCTGTTTTGTAGGTTTTTTTGGTGGGTTTTTTGTGTATTTTTTGTTGTTGTTGTTTTTTGGGTTTTTTTGTGGGGAAGGAGGATTTTTATTTATTATTTTTGTTTGGGATTTTTGGTTGGTTGGGTTTTTTGTGGGATTTTTTGTTGTTGTGGTTTTGTTAGTTGGTTTTTTGTTGGTTTTTCTTTGGTTTTTTGCATTGTTTTGGGGTTTTTTGGAGAGGTGGAGGTGAGGACACACACACAAACAAACCCTTGTCCAAATTGGATCAGGGCATTTTCAAAGGAAAAAAAAATAGGATAAATATAATCTTAAACTCTTGGTGATATTTAATCAGAGACCATATTTCAAAATAGCCCTGCATATATATATATGTAAAAAAGCAAATTATATATGCTTATACTTTGATAACAAAAATTAATAGATTATTAACATGTTGTTCATCAATGAGAGAAAAAAATACAGTGATCAATAGAAAACAATAAGGTGAGTTTTATAGGTCATTTTATTGTAGAGTGTTTTAACTTTGACAGGCATAATGAATGTTCATTTACTTTACTGCCCAATGCCATAGATAAATGTGCTGAAAAAAAGGGCAAAGAGGACAAAGAATAGAAAATCTGAATTTTCTGTTCCTTGCCTCCTGAAATTTTGTAAATATACCTATCTTATGATACACCTGTCACATTTCTCTTTCTGTCAAAGAGTTGAGCTTTTTCTCTCCAGCTTTGTAAGGACTAAGAACATCCCCACTACCTGGTGCTGGTAGCTTTACTGTGGCACTACAGTATTTACAGCATCTGATGTCAGTAATTTAATGTACATTGGGCAATAATTTCAGTTCTGCTGAGCTTGTTTGTCCAAACATGATGCCTTAACCCAATTTTGATGCATTCAGTGGAGAGGAAGAAAACATACACACAGCAATGCTTGTCTAAGGAGCTGAACAGACCTGCATGGCTATGACACTGAAGCACTTCTCTGCCTTCATGTATAGCTGTGTTTTCATCTGTGAGTGATTTCATTCCACCCAGATTTTCTAAGCCTTTGCTTACTAGGATGGTTGGCTTAAGCTTGCTTCCAGGATATGATTTTAACAACACTCCAAAACCACAAAAATCCCTCAATCTAGATCTTGAGTGACTATGGACCATTCTAAAGCAGTTTAGACACTTTGAGCTAAATTTTTAATGGCATTTATGGAGCCCTATGATGTCTCTTAGTCAAACCCTTTGGTGATGATCTGCTTGTATTTGCCTTTTCAATTCTAGTGCTTCTGTTTCCAACACCCACCTTTGTTTTCCCCAAGCAGCACCTGCCAGGGGCAGTTTTCTCCTTCATCAACACCACCTAGCAAAGCTGACAATGAGCAGTAAATATTTATGTAACATCAGATTTCAAACCCAATATGAGCACAAGCTTTCTAACTGAGCTTTTACCAATAGCCTGAGAATTTTTCAGGGACGCTGCCTGCACATCTCTTGGAGATTTCTCATTCTTCCCCCTTGGGCAGAGACAGAGACATTTGTGACACAGTGGCACAAACCACACTCATGCATGTAAGTTTGCTGTGGGTTTGGGTTTGGTTGGTTGGTTTATTTTTTTTTGGTTTTCAGCCAGGTTGCTTTGGGGTTTTTTTTGCACTTGAGAGCAATAAGGAAAATATTGTCCTTATCTCCTTCCTTTTGGGAGCTAGAGGAAGTAAAGCACTTTTTTTTTTTTTTTTGTATGACACCAATCAGCAGTATCAAGCCATACATCACAAGGAACCATTTTGGAATAGCATGGTAGTTTTTAAGTGTGAATTAGTAATAGAGGTACATGTTGCCTAATTTTTTTTAAACGATGTGAGGTTTCAAAGCAAACTGATGAATTCTATGTGGCTTTCTATAAATCCATGCCTCAACCTCTGTGGAGTTTCATCTATTTACTTTCCTCTGTGCTGCATAGCATAAAAGCAGCTTTGGTGTTGAACAAACGCAAGCAAATTTTACTCTTAGATGTTTCTCTAGGAGTGTGACAGAGAAAGATAAAAAATTAGAGCCCAGATCATGCTATGAATGATACATTTCAAATATTGTTCCAGATCAGTCATGTCTCTTGTATAACTTGGACACACAAAACACAAAGAGGTAACCTAAGTCTATCAACTTAACTTCTTGGCATGTTTCTATTTGTTACTTTATAACCTGCTCCTGAAACTCATTCAAATTCAATTAGGGTCACTTATTCTGCTTGATCAGCTTATTCCTCTTTTTTTCTAATAGTAGTCTGTGAAGAAAACTTTAAATGCAATATTAATCTAAAAAAATAAAGGTGAATCAAATCTCTCAACATTAGCACCTTTATTTTCCTCCTGTTAAAGGGGCTTAGGTAATTTTTTTTCCTTTTCTTGAAACCTCAGCATAGTTTTCACTTCCTTATAATTTAGAAATTGGTTATGGTATGTTTTATTGCTTCAGTAAAAACAACTTCTCCCTACTGAGGAAGCAGGAGTCTGGGTGCAGAAAGAAATCTGCAAATATGCAGGCATGCTATTCTATTAGATATTATTTTAATTTATAGAGTTTACATTTTCATCACAGCTGTTGGCTAATGAATCAATTGGAAACCAGACATACTTTACTTGAATCAATACCATTGTTGCAAATTTCCACCTACTAATTCAGCCAGTAATTTTCAGTGGATGTGATGTTCATGACTGATTTGTTTAGCATGCCAAGGTCACTTATCTGTGTTAAATGCAGTGGTTTCCTTCTTGTGAGTAAATAATCAAAATGTTTTATGCACAACAGTAAAGAATAATGAATTTCAGATATCAGATTTGGATCTATATCTGTTGTTTAGTAAAGTAGACCCCTGAGACATACTTACTAGCCCATGAGAATGGTACATATATTTGTGATTAATCAGTATTTTAAGCTTTGTTAGTCAGAGAGAGCTGAGGTCTTATTCATGTGGATGCGTGCACATTAAGTCTTCCATCATTTACCATATGTGGTGGGTTTAAACCATAAAATCGTGGTAAAAGAACAAACTAGTTCTTCACAGGATGCCTGTGTCATTCAGTGCATTAAAACAGACTTTGTTCACTTGTGGGCAATTATTCAGCACTGTGTTTTCCCTTTATTGCTCAGTGTATATTCCAACCATATTTATTGCACACAACACAGTCTCCCTTTTGAGACAGATTTATTCAAGTCCTCAAAGCTTTTCTATGGTTTTGATACCTAATTTTGAAGCCCAGGAGATGTTTCCATAGGCCTTCAACTCATCTTTATGGAATATTTCATGCTATGTGGGCCCAAAATAATAAGAGATACAAATCATCCTGTAGAATTGACTTCTGCTTGTAATTATTTCCCAATCTGTTAATGTTTGTGCCATCTGAAAACAGTACCAGCAATGATTCATACTTTCTTCTCTGTCATAGGTGAGAATATTAAAAAGCACCAAACTAAAAGCAGATCTTTGGGTGATTTGACTGTTGACAATCCCTTTGGGGGGTGATTTTTTTCTATTAATCTTGTAATTGGATAGGTATCGTTCAGTCAAACTATCCATCTATAAAAGGTTACGTTTTATTTCATGTAATGCTATTATTTTAAGCAAATAGATCAAATGCTTTTAGAAAGCTGTTGCTATCTATCCTTTCTGCCAATTAAGAACTTCAACTGACAGAGAATTTTTTGAGTATTGCCTTCGAAAATCAAATAATAAGCAACAATTTTTATTGAGATTTTTATCAAAGTGATGACATAAGCATGATTTAAAAAACTCAAAAGAAAACTTATAGTGTAAAAGGTATGAAAATGAGGTTCAAAAGCTATTGAAATTTTTTTCTTCATATCCCACTAAAAGTCATTTTCTAGTGCTGTTTTCCCAGAAAAATGGACATTTTATGTTCTTTCTGCAACCAGCTGAAACAGGATTTATGATCAGCTTTGAGCAATTTTATAAAAAAAATCCCAAAGTATCCATGAAAAAATCAGCAATTTTTCCTGCAAAAGGTCAAATAAGAAAAGCTAATTGATCTACTCAATTATACATTAACAGATCTGTTCAACAAAGTAATTTGCAAGTGCCCTCTGAGTATTATTGGTTACTAGGGCTCACCTAGTTTATCAAGAACCGACTCAAATAAAGGAAAACAGTGATTTTCAGTCTCCTAAGCTACTCTGACATGTCATTTGTTTACTTTTTTTCTGACATAAATATATGCTGTGGGCCTTGAGCAATATCTCTCTGGAACCCTTAGGCTCAAGGTCGACATGGATTGAACCTCATCTTTGGGTGTCTTAAGATCCCCAAGACTGCAGTGCCTGACCTCAGGCCTGAGAAGGAGAGGGAAGACTTTACCCTAGTGCAGAAATCCTTATCCTTATCTGCCTCTTTCCCAAGCCAAAGAAAGCCCTACCACTCCTACATTTCAGAGTGGTCACACCAGCCTCCTTGGATGGGCACATGGAGAAAGGGGAGCAGCAGCAGCAGACTGCTGGTTTATGGGACATGCAATAGCAAGCTTAGAGAAGTAATTGTTTTCTTTTATTTGTTTATGTGCCTGCTATATCCTACTGGAACGTCGACTGCTCCAGTAGCATCACCAACTGTAACAGGAACACAGCAATGATGATTATATCCTCTCAAATCTGATTTGTAGTGGCTAAATCCAATTCTATTTAATTTGAAGATTTTATCTGAGCTTTTACTTGCTATCTAGAGACTCAAGGAGCAGAAAATGGCTTACCATTAATTATGAATATCTGTGAGAAACAGAAATCCAATGACAAATTGTGCTGCCAACCCCCCTTTATGCCTAGTACACATTGGTCATATTTTGTTCCCACAGAGTGGTTTGTCTGTCATATTCCTATCAGCTTCTTTTATGATCGCTTTTGGGTTTATATTATTTTTGATTAGCTCATGTTTTAGATCATTAGTTCAACAAATAACCTGTAGCCCGTTGACAGATAATCTGCATTGAGTGAGCATCATTCAACCAAGTCCTGACAATTCCCCCTGATTTAGTTTTTAATAGTCATTTTAAGCACTTTAAGAAAGAGTTAAATGAACATGAAAATTGTTCTCAGTTTCAAATTTTGTATATCCATCATCTATTAGACACCCACTCTGGGCTCCATCATGCTAATCAATCATTTTGGGTAAGTTATTACATTTGCATTACATAAAGAGATAAACACTTTCATTTTTCAAGTGCTATTGTACCTGTTATTCTTCCTTGTATGCACAGACAATGACCATAGGAATAGGTTAATACCAATTTCTGTTAAAAATTGACCTTTGAATGCCATTAATTTATTGATTTTTAAGTTGCCATACAGTTTAAGTTGCACAAATCGATTTTAAATCACCTACTGACCTGTGTTTCTCCTCTAAAGTCCTCTAATTTTCTGGGAAAGAATTGGATTTGGGGCAGTAGAGTCTTAATGGGAAGACATTGTTTGGGTATTGCTCAGAAGTGCAACGCAAAGAACAATGTCCTCCATCAGCAGAGATGTCTTATGGAGGAAAATCAGCTAATTATAATGCTGGAGAAATGGTTATCTTATTAGGTAAGTTTAAAAAGATTCTGAGTAGGTATTTGCAGACTTGTAATGTCATATTCTATAGTTTCTTATCAAAACTGAGAGGAAAGGATAGGAAGAATATTGAGGTGGGGGCAAGTATTCAAAAGCTGCCTGCCACTAAGATCCATATCCTGATAATAGAATCACAGAACAATTTAGGATGGAAAAGATCTCTAAAATCCTTGAGTCCAGCAATTAACTTAACAATGCCAAGTCCACCATGAAACCATGTCTTTAAGTGCCACATATACTTATCTTCTAAATACCTCCAGGGATGGTGACTCAACCATTCCCCTGTGCACCCTGTTTTGATTGTTGGCAACAATATCTTCTTTGCATGAAGATATTTTTTCCTAATATCCAACCTACACCTCCCCTAGCACAAAGTGAGGCTGTTTCCTCTTGTCCTATTGCTTGTGCTTTGGGAGAAGAGACCAACCCCCATCTCACCACAACCTCCTTTCAGGTAGTCATAAAAAATGAGAATATCCCCCTTGAGTCTCCTTTTCTCCAAGCTCCCCAGCTCCCCAGCTCCCAGCTCCCTCAACTGCTTCTCGTAAGACTTCTGCTCCAGACCTATCCCCAGCTTTGTTGCCCGTCTCTGGACACACTCCAGGTTCTCAAGGTCCTTCTTGTCATGAGTGGCCTGGAACTGGACATGGGATTTGAGGAGCAGCATCACCAGTGCTGAATACAGGGGGGCAATCACTCCCCTGGTCCTGCTGGCCAGGATGTCCTTGGCCTTCTTGGCCACCTGAGCACCCCCTGGTTCATGTTCAGCTGGCAGTCGACCAGCACCCCCAGGTCCTTCTCCATTGGACACCTTTCCATCCACTCTTCCCCAAGCCTGGAGCATTGCCTGCGGTTGTCAAAACCCAGGTGCAGGACCTGGCACTTGGCCTTGTTGAATCTAAGACAATTGGTCTTAGCCCATCGATCCAGTCTGTACAGACCCTTGTCTGCTCTGGACATACAAGCACTATTTTCCTGGAATACTGTTGTTTTTCCCATTTGAATGGTTCTATGAAGATGGACAGAGAGGGTAGGGTTCAAGACAGAGCACCATCTTCAAGTAGCACAGGGGGCATCTGTATCCATGCATTATATATATATATATACCCCCAAATAAAAAACATACTGAATAGATATAATAGATACAGTGTGCATACAAATTTCACAGGTACATCCATGTGTTGCACAAATGTATGGTTCCACACCCTGTGCTAGATGCTGGCCCGGTCTGTGAGTATCTCTAAAGACAATCAAAAATCAAGGACAAAGATGGGCCAAAAACTTCAGGTTACTAGGCAGGCTCATGTTGCGAGCTAAAACAGAGAGAAGTCATGAAAATCACCAGTTCTCTGTTCTTGGTTTAGTGTTTTTCATCTGAGATATGCTTATCTCTTTTGACCATGTAGACTGGCTTAGTGTGTGCTTGCACATCAGGTAGGGGCACAACTTAGCATGCGTTTGTAGGACTGCCATGAATGAGTGTAGTATTGAAAGGTCAGTCACTCAACCATTTAATGAACCCTCAGCTCACATCAAGAGTCTGATGGCAAAGATGACATTCTTCCTGAGAGTAAGAGATCACTACTTTGTAATGTTGTGACCACGCTGTGCCATTCCCAGAACTGTGCCATAGGCCAGAAGATAAGATAATGGTTTTCAGATCCAAGGCTGAGGTAGTCCAGTGTACAAATGCCCTGCAGATCCCAGATAAAACTTGGAGACCACCAAGCCAATGGAATTCACTGCAGCAGAGGGTCTCAATGACTCAGAGGTCTTTTCCAACTTAAGTGATTCTGTCATCCCTACTCCACAGTTTCAGCACTGTTGATGAATAGTTTTCTGGTGAAAGAATCTTGTTTTAAACACTAAAGAGAAGTTTCTGTTTACCAAAGTGTAGGCCCCCATCCACTGACCATAAACAATCCAAATGGATGTGCGCATGGCTGGATGAAGAGCAGGCTCCAAGTGTGGCATGGCACATATGTATATTAAAGTGGGATGAATCAGGACAATAGAATACTCTGATGTTATTACTAGTCAGCTTCTACTTTTGTGAAAAGAAGAAAATTTCTCAGAAGCAAAAAACCCCTCCTCAAATTGAAAAAAGATATTTTGTTGTCATTGCTCTAGTTATTGTCTCTAGACAATTTTATTTTCTTGCATATTTTCCTGATGCTGCTTGTTCATGCAAGTTAACACGGTAATTTCAAGAAAGTGGCATAATATTTAGCTGAAGATTTTGAAAGCATTAAAAGGTTGCATCTTAGGAACAGTATACTCACTGGAGTTTGTTTTATTTGAAAGCTTGACTCCTTAACAGCAGTCATTTCTCAGTCTTGCCTTAAAATATGTGAGTTGTGCATGATTAGTAGATTCATATACATTTTCCTTGAATAATCTTTTTTCTCCTAAACCTGTAGAACAAAATTAGTGGCTTTTCAGTGCTTTCTTCCCAATTTCCTTTCACTGGTTTTTACTCTCACTGAAAGTGGAAGACAAACCATTACAGATGCAAAATTCCCTGTAAGGCATATTTAATTTAAGATGTATTTCTCTTGCAAGAAGGACATAGAAAAACATCTTCTGAGAGACATTTCAAAAAGAAATCAAACAATCCTGTTGTGAATCACCAAAAGCAAGTGCAAATCTTTTGAAAATTCCATGGGAGAAGTGATATGCACATGCAAAAATTTCTTGTTGAACTTCAAGCTCAACACCATTCTCTGCTCCTGCTCAAAAAATGACAAGGGCATGCCCTAAATTCACACAGTTACAAAGTGAATGTGCTTAGGCAAAACACTTTTCTTTTTCTGAGTGGAGGAAATTTGTTGTGTGTGTCAGATTTTTAATGCCCAAGGGACACAAGTCATGATATCCATTATTATCAGCCAATAAATTCTCTTCTTACTCCTCAGGGAATTTCAGCAAAAGGCTGGAGAGCTATTCTGACAGAGGGAATGCCTCAATGTAATGAAAAAATGTTTGAATTATCAACCTCCTGGCCATTGCACCATATGGGAAGCAGTGCTTGTGAAATAGCTGTCTAATTTAGCCGTATGTTACATAAATTAAGTCAATGATCACAGGTTAAATATCAAATTACGTATGATGTAATATTTAGCAACACCCAGACTAAAAAAGACTGGTTAAAAAGTAAATAGTCATAATGTCCAAGTATGTGAAACAAAACAACTACATTTACATTTAGGCATCTAATGCTAGAACTTTGGCAAAAATGGCATAACGTGTTCTGCTCCCACTATCAAAATCTGGCTGGAGAGCAGAGTGAGTTCAACATATGATATCAACTGGACATGTATTAGGTAATTTCTCAGACTATATTCTAGTTCATGCCTTAATTAGATACCTAAACACCAATGTCCACATTAAATATTTTCCAAGTTTCTATTGCATGTCAAGAAATCCAGCTTTACCTTGAGAAATCAAGTGCAGGGGGTTTCCACTTAAAAAAAAAAAAAAAAACAAAAAAACCACAGGTGATTCTTAGTGAATGCTAAGTAAAAGACTGTCCAAAGGAAAACAAACAGATAACCTAGGAAGTGTGACTCTTTGTCTTACAGAACATACTATAGCAACTTTTCTGGTTTATAAGGTCCTGATACAAGAAGTGCAAAATGCTGCACATCTGACCTTGCTTTTAGCCATGTGTGGATTTAAAAATTCCTTGGTAATATTTTATATGTTACCAAGAATCATGAGGCAAGGTAACTCAAAACCCTATCTGCAAACTGATTCTGATCTCACAGTGACTTAGTATCAGTAGAACACTGTTGGTATCAATTATATTACTTTGCTGATTTGTACTGATACCAATTCAATCAGGAACACTCGTGATAAGTAGATCACGAATGACTGGATATCATGTGCTCTCCCTTTTCCTTTCCACTAGAGGTACTAAATCAATTTTCTAAAGTGCCATATATCTTTATAACTGTGGATTTTTATCTCCATTAGCTCCAATTATTCTTGTTTCCCTGCCTGTCATTTTTCATGAATGCTTCACAAACATTATTGCAATGGCAAATTACCATTGCCCTTTCTTGACTTCAAAATTAGTGTAAATGTTTATGGCATTGTTTTATGGTGGTACTGTGATAAAATCTGAATGTTAACATAGACAGGGAGACACTGCACCAGGCAGGTAATGGCAGGCTGAAGCTAGAGTTCAGGACAAGTCTGAACAGAGCATGTTCAGAACACCTTGGAGGTGTTTCCTCATCTCTGTGCCCATCAAAACTGACAGCTGTTGGAAGGTTTGCTGGAATCATGGACAAGAGATAAATAAAGAAAAATACATCTTGTCTTCTTCATCTTTGACTGCAAAGAAAGTGATAGAAAGTAGGCCAAGAGTAAAGAATAAGAGTCTTTGGATAAAACCATTGAAGAGATACTCACTGGCCATCACTCTCTCAGTCCCATGTGGTCTTTACTGGTATCAGCTGATTGACTCCTTGCTGCCTATTGATTTTGACTTTTCAAATATTTTCTGATACAGTATTCCAGATGACTGTTGTTCCTGATTTACTGCTAACTTTTGTGCTGCCCAGTATGTCTTCTCCTGCCAAATACTTTTGTTCCACTCTGGCTTATGCTTACACGTTCCTTTAATGTCAGTTGAATTTGTGAGGCCTTTGTCATGAGGGAGGCTCACAAGGTGGATCTCTTTTGCCATGCAAGTCCCTTTCTGATCTTAGCACTTAACACCCTCAGAGTGGTGCTTGGATTGCAACTACTGAAGTCAGCACCAGAAGAAATTCCACTGTGGTGATCAGGGGTCAGAGCTGACCACCTGACTAGGAGAGGCTGCAAAGCAGTCATGGCCAGCCTGATATGTTTTTTGAGTTTGCAGTAACAGTATCTGGTATTCTGCTAGAGACCTGCTACAGTCCAGGGTTTTTTTTTTTTCCCCCTAGATATTCATCTGCCGTACTAGAGATTAAATCTCCAGTTTCCATCTCTTCACATAAAAATGCGAGGCACCAAGAGATCAGTCCTTTTACCAAGCAAAGAGGTTTTCACAACACTTAGTGCTCCAGAAGATGATTTGGAAAGCACAAAAGAAAGTCTATAGACACAGACCCTTTTCCAGTGTGGTACTCCAAGACAGATAGCTGTAGACAAGCCACAGAGAGGGCTGTGCTGAAGCCCATGTGGGCTTATCCTCAGTTTCAAACAGAAGTGGTCTAGCCAGGCAGACAGCACTGATACAAAACTGGCACAAGAGCCAATTTTCTTCTGTTCGAAGTCTTCAAAATTCATAAGCTGCTTGACAGAAATAAAACCAAATGGTACATAGCAGTGCTTAAAAAATATGGAGGAAAACATTTTAGACTTATGGCATTGAAGCAGACAGGGGTCCCATTCTCTGATAAGGGATTCACATTTATGAGCTGACCTTGAACTCAGTGCACCTTCTCACAAAAGCACCCATTTGGCGACTTCAGTTCCCATTCTGGGCTGTGGGGATGAATAATCCCCCCTCTTTTCTTTGGTGTCATGTGCCAGCCAAAGGAGCTTATGAAAGAAAATAAATACATGAACATTCAAGCATACATGAGAGAATAAAGTTTTTTATCGCAGAGCCAAATGTAGTTACACGTGGCTCAAGCAGCAAAAGTCCTCTGGTGAAACCCTGAGAGTCTGCTGCCAAATTCTCCTGTATGTTCAATAGTTGTGGTGGGATTTCCAGGCTCAGCCTGGGTGTGATTACCTGGCAGAGGTACCACTTCTTCCCGTGCCTGTTTAATGATGATACCCAGGCCCTCCAGCCTGTAAGGCTCAAATATTTGTGTCTCATCACTACAATGAGGAACAAGAACAAACAAGTAAAAGATCCACACAGGAACCCTGAACAGCTGCAGGCTATCCTCCCTGATATAAATGACATTTCTGGTGATTCAACTTGTGGCAGTTTTTATTTTTGGAGTAAAGGATATACCTTATTCCCAGAATCTCTTTGACAGAGGGAGGAGCAATATCACCATGTTTCCCTCAGGGGCATCACTTTATCACCGTGCAGAAAACAGTTTTCCTTGTGTCAGGTCTGAGGCCATTGTAAGAAATGCTTGGAGCAACAGAATTTGAGATAGGAAAAATGTAAAATAGAGGCCAACCCCCAAGCACAGGGAACCTGTGTGAATTGAAGAGCTGGGGGATATTGGTTAAATCTGTGATGTGTGGCAGTCCTGTCTACACCTGGCCAGCCCTTCAGACCTGCTGCTCAGGGAGCTCTGCACTGCCCATTACTTCCACACATGGATGAGGAGATGTCAGCTGTGGGGCAGGTATGCACCTGTCTCATAAAGACCCTGGCCAAGAACTTTGTGGGCATAAAAAATTATAAGCCAAAATTCCTTTTTTTGTTGTTTGTTTTTTGTTGTGATTTTAATGGAGATGGTGAGACTTGTTGCAATTGGATGAAACCTCACAAAACAGTCCTCAGAGCTGCAGTTCCCTCAAGATCCATGTAACAACTGACTCTGGAAATACATCCCCTTTCTCCAGGGAAACACGGAAACGGGAATCACCCGCACTGTGGGAGGTGCTCAGTTTGAGATGGAGCCCCTGAAAAGGAGCTAGTTAATACAGCTCCTGCTATTTCTCAGCTTTTACAAGGGTGGTGTTTTCTACTGCAGCTGAACCCAAACTGCACCTGTAATTTACTTAGCTCTCCCAGAATAGCTGTTGATGGGCAGGAAAGAAGAAAGGCCTGTAGGTAGTTCAGATGGGCAATAAAATGGAATGAATAATTCTCATAAACTTTTTCTGCTGGTAAATGCATAGTTCAGACCTGAAGCTCATTTCCAAGTCTTTCATAATTTAGAAAATCCCATATTGGAGACTTTGAGCTAAGACAAATGTCTTGCACTTACATATTTTTAGTATACAGAGAAAGCACTTAAGTTGAAAACCAGAAAATTTGAGAAACCAGAAATACAACAGAAATGCCAGAGGGCAGAGTCTTTAAACACCCTGTAAAAGCAGAAAAAGAACTGCTACCTAATTTCTATATTATTTGTTTTAATGCAAACAATAAATAAACCCCACTTATTTATTGTTCAGGTAGTCCACTTGTTCTTCCTTTAAGCAGCCACTTTAGTGAACAGATTTATAGAAATGTCAAATCATTACAGCTTTCTGAACCCTTGCAGTTTCTGATCTATTAGTAATCTTGGCTGTGCAATAGGAAGTATATTCTATCTGTAGTTAATGACCTTTGGTTCCTGCTGTGAACAAAAATGACAGAAAAAACCAGTGCTACCCATTCACCCTTCATATTTGCACAAATCACCTTTGCCTAGAAAGGAAATGATCTTTTATTTGTTTTGTTTTGTGATTCCCTAACTTCTTCAGGAAATGAGGAGTACTGCCTTTTCTGGCAGCACCAATTAAATAAGCAGGTTTGTGGAAAATTACACAGCATCCTACATTTTTAATCCAGTTGCACGAAGCTATAGTCCTATGGTGATCCCCAGCATGGATCTGCTGTTTTGTAAGAGCAGAGAGTGGCAGAGCTGATCTGCTAGAGGCACTATATATGATAATTGCATACAGGTTAAGTGTTTTGCAAATTAGCAGTGCTTCATCATCCACTTTCTTTTTACTGCCTGTTCAGGTTGGCATACCAAGTGCGCTGAAGGTGACTTGTCTAATCTGCAGCAGCTGGAACACCCTGCCATCCCCACAAAATTACTTCCTGCCATTTTCAAATGAAGCTTATGGAGATGGCTGTTCTTCTGACAGAAGTGACACATGGCACCATGGATTTTGTCAAGGAGCAACCACCTCTGGGGCTCTGTGTGAATCACTCGCTGAAAGAGCATCAGGGCTTAGGAGGCCCGTTTTGGATTCAGAACAGCACCTTGAGGTGTTTCTCTCTGGACTTCTGAAATCCACCTCCATCCTTCCCCAGGTCTCCCCAGAACAGCTGTGCTGAGAATTACCTCTGTGCACTGGTAGGAAAACCCATACAGTGGCTCTTGTGGCTGACATGTCCCTGGACCTTCAGCATGTGTTTCCGTGAGATAATGCGAGATGCGTGCTCTCTCTGGGTGTCTGAGGTAACAGAAAGAGATTATGTTAAGTGCTTGGTAAGAGGCATTTTCCATTTGCAACATTCAACATCATTTAGCTGTAATGCATGAAAAAATTGACCCACGTGGGTCTTTATCTAGCCATTTAATTGTACCCCTGAAGTGTGAATGTGATGAGCATCATGGATTTTGGCACTGTTGACATTTCTTTTAAGCAGGTGACAGTTTTGAAAGGATGGGAGCGTATCCTTTTATCACTGCAACAGATAAATACACTGCAGAGTGATTGAAACAGCTTTACACACTGGCAAGTGACAGAAGAGAAAGTGGTGGCGAAAAAGGCACAGAAGGCAAGACAAATTTTAATTTAAAAAATGAAGCATAAAACATACAAGTGTTCTTAAAGCATCTCTGATGAATTCACACTGTGAATAACTGGTGCACTTGACCAACAACTGTCAGTGAGAAAATGACAAGACCCTTAAAGATTCCTCAGAAGTTTCTTTGAAACAATGGATCTTGGACAAGTATAGTGGGAAAGCTGAAGGGAGACAAGGACCTCTGGTAAAGAACAAGAAGGGTGCCTCTGACAGGGCAGGCTCTGATAATCCAAAATATGCCCTCTCTCACATCAATGTTTTAAAAAAGCATTTTGGTTGCTTTTTGGTTGGTCTGGGAGTCTCGACACATTTAGCAAGTACTTTTAGTGCCTTCTGGGACAGCAAGACCTAAGAATGTTCTAGAAACAGACTTTTTTCATGGTAAAAAGCAATATTTTCCAGAAGTGGGCTGGACTAGAAGTAGACAGGAATGGGTAAGGAAAAGCTCTGGGTGAGGATCACCAGGACTGTAGAAAACATGAAACCTGTGATTTTAAGGGTCTTGGGTTGCTGAAGGAAATTGCCAAAGGAATATTTTTCTGAGAATCTTTAAGATTCCAGCAGCAGATTTTTGTCATTGACAATATGTTTTCTCATACCCCCAAATCATCTGAGCAGCTACTCCCTAGTGAGAAACTCAGCTGAGGCTGTAAAGTGTGGAAGACACAGGCACCTTTCGAGTCACCTGAAATCAGGCAGATGAATTCCCACATTTATCAACCTGGACAAGCAAAATTAGCTGCCAGCTCAGGAAGATGCTTGGACTGAGAATCCATGGTAACCTTTTGAATCTCAGGTTCTGTAACTGTTGATTGTTTTCTCCTTGTGTACTTTTATGGTGCTAAAACAGAGTTTAAATGCAGATAATGGTAATTCAATCACATGCAAGCACCTGTCTAGCATACATGTATGTTAGCTTATCACTGGCTATCTACTATCTGTCAGATAACTTGGCAAAGTGAGAAAATCTATTATGAATGAAGCGATAGGCTTCCCAAAAGCATTAACATGGGACCCTAGAAACAATAAATGTGAAAAACGCCATCTGCATCTAAGAAAGCTTTTGGGGTTTTTGTAAGAAATTTATTTGAGGAAGTGATAAATAGGACACAATAATTGCAAATGTAAAATAATTTCCTCACCCATTTTGTGAATATTTTATTACTCCCTACCCCCTACAAAAAAACCCTGGAGAGAGAAACAGAAACGCTAACAACAACAATATCAGGCATGTAATCGGAGGGGATCTTTCTTCTCTCTTGCCACAGATAATAAATTTTAGAAGTTTTTGGGAACCTAATTATGTCACAGAGCAAACACTAACATGACAATATGAATGTTTTCTTCAAGCTAACATGATTTTGTGAAACCATTATTTTATTTTAAAAGTACTGCAGAACTCAACTCTGGTCTATTTTTAAAATGATAGATTAAACAGAAAAATTGTAATTAAATACTATCCCGGTTACTTTGCCACAAAAAGACAAAAGACCAAATGTCAATTTGAAATTAAACTCGTATAGAAGCTGAGCAAACAATAAGGGGATGTATCACTAAGCAAATTATAGCAATGCAGATATATAGCAGATATCCTGAATATCTTTTTTTATTGTTGTTAAGCCACTAGGCAAATGCAACTCCATCATACTGTGTTTCATGACAATACTTTTGAAGAACTTGAGGCAATAAAAGCATGTAAGTTTATGCAAATGAATATTCATGAAGATTTAATGGCTGCTGAGTGCAGATTTGAAGCAGTTGCAGGAAAGGCCCCAGTGCTGTGATACTCAGTGCTGCACACCCTCAACTCCAGTACCCCAGGCCAGGGGTCAGTGATGCTCTGCCAGCCCAGCTAAGGATGTGTTTCCTTCCTGCTTCATGCTCCCATGGCATCCACAACACCCATCTTACCAAGCAAGGGGATACTTAAACCAGTCCAAAGGAAAAACTAAGAGAAGGTTGCTGCTGGAAATTGTGAGACTGACTTTCAAATGTGGGCATTGTCCTGAGAAGTCTCAAACTAATATGTGCAGATAGGCTCAGGGCCACCACCACAAGAGATGGACATGCTCCTGTCTCCCAGGCCCAGGTGCCTCTGCCAGGTGGGAGTGAAGGCCAGAAATTGCCTCCTTCATGCTTTCATGGTTCTAAGCATATAAGAGAAGATCCCTCTGTTTTCTTGGTCCTCTGCAGAATAGCTTCCATCCTGAACTTTTTTTACCTGAGGAGGAATGCGTGGGGCTTCTTTTTCACCATAGAAGCATATCTATACCAGTAGCAAATTAGATACTCCAAATGTAGGCCTCAATTCTTTCCAGGGCCAGGATAAATAAGAATTTGTATCACCTGGTTTCTAAGAAGGTGCATTTGTAGCAAAGCTAACACAAAATAAAAGTCTCCATTGCCTCTGAGTCCCACTCTTCCTCTGAGTGAATGGAAGGCTGCCAGTGCTGCTGAGATGTCATGTGAGTAAGCCAAGAGAGCCAGGCTCTCCAGGAACCTGTGGTGGGGGCACCTGTCAAATATGTAGGTGGGCTTTTAGTTAAATGCACCCAAGATGGTGGCATTTGTCAGTGCATGCAATAGTAAAGCTCCAGGTAAACGAGCTTGCTATGGAAAACTAGGAGACTACCATTAGGTTCCTTAAGAAGGGTGAGTTGGGCTTTCTTGGATCATGCTGCTGGAGCGAGGTGTGCTAGCTCTAAGTCACTCTTGGTGTGACAATGGTGATTTTAGATCTCACCCTAGAAATTTTGCTGCAGCAAGGAAAAGACCCATACTGGAGAGAACCTGAAGATGCTGAGTCTGAATCATATTCTAAACTGGAACAAAAACCCTTTGCAACTTACTAGACCTGCTTTTTTTATGTTAGGAGATAAAACATAGGCAAAATATGTAGGGACATACACCTCTGTGTGGAGGTTAGGAGAAATAATGGAAAAGACTTAAAAGTTCATGTTGAAATGAATTCTTGGCCAGTTAAGGATTTTAATTTTCTTTGTCTCACTCTCCTTTTAAAATTATATTTTGTGGACAGTTAAAAGCCTTAAAATGGGGGTACAACTCTCTGGACAGTATAATTAAGGGTTTTCATGATATTTGCAATTCTCTTTGTTTCATTCCAGAGAAATATAGAGCTCCCTCTCCCAGGGCTCCAGAGAACAGTACCAATCCTTTTAAAGAGCTCCCTGTAGCCTTCCTCCTCATTTTTTTCCACATTCTCTTAGCTAGAGGTACCTTTTTTTTCCCTGCATTCCTGTTGTTTTTATAACAGATATATTCAGATACATTTTTCATTTTCTCTTACATACAGCTTCTGTTTGGGACCCTAAGGGCTTCCAAGTAAAATGCAAAAATAGCATGAGAACGAAGCTTCCAGAGAGTCTTTCTTCAATCTGAGTACAAACAGTAAGATTTTTAGCTCATCAGACTACCTTTTCAAAGTCTTCTCTTTTTTTGGAAATGTTTGTGAGACAGAATTTGTATTTTTAAAATCAGTTTTTCATTTCTGTCTTTGAAAAAAATCCTTCCCATCAGTGGATTCAAGTGCAAATAGTGGACTCTATTTGAAGGGTAGAAAATAACAAGACTTTTCAAGTTTTGATGTAATTAATCCTTGTTCACTGCTTGCTGGTAGATCAGGGACCTGGACTCACAGCCCAACTTTTCTCATGGTCTCAGCACCTCCCACTCTTTGCAGGCACTGCTGTGACTGCCTCCATTCCTCCTCAGCTCCTCTGCACCTCAGCACCAGGGCTCCCCTGTAACCCCTCTCTAACAGATACTGCATTGTTCAGTTGAATCCCTATTTACTATTTTGTCTGGCATCTTTTTTATAAATCCTCCAAAAGCTCCTAACTTCAGGCTTTGTCTCCCTGGGTCTCCTACCCTTATCTGTGCTAAACACCTTCCCAGCACACCTTCCCAGCTCACAGAGACCTTTCAGGCTTGAATTAATCCTTTCCTCTCTCTGGGTTTGCACTTGCACCCTTTCCTCACACTGTACCTTGGGAGGTTTTTCTTTTCTGCCTTCATTTAGTGCAGAGAGATGCAATGTTTTGAGAGGAAGGAGACCTATATGGAAGTTTTTTAAGCATGAATCAGAGCATTTAATGAAGGTAAATCATAACAGACAGAAAGAGCAGGAATCACCAGTCAAAGAAACTGAAAAAGCTAAAGATAGTATTTTAAAAAGTCATACATTGCTGCCTTTCTCCTTAAGCCCTTACTTCTACATAGAACAGATAGCCCAATCTCAAAAATAAAGAGAATTGCAGGATCTGTGAAAAAAAATCCCTTTTTTATGAACTTATACAGAGCCAAGGGTCAGAGAAAGTGAGACAGAAGGAACTGTGGGGGCAGCACAGGCACCATGGTGACTAATGAGGTGGCACTTGCTGGATGCCAAGATGATTCCCTTTGTCACAGTGTTTGCCAGAGATCAGGAGGCAGATGTGCCTCACACAGATGTTTCCCAGAGACAGAGAAGGAGACATTTATAAAACATTGGAAGTACCAGAACAAAGCTGTCTAGGGGGAATACAGTCAAAGAGAATGTGCCTCTGTGCTGAATTTCTCTGTGCTCCAACTCTGACGGATGCCGTGGTGCCGGCATTCCTTCTCCGTGCCTCACCAGCACAGAGATGGCGTGCAAGGGTTTGTGCTCTAAATTAAACATGGGGAAACCAGGTCACTTTTCATTCTTACAATGCTACAGTTACTACTACTACTAAAATAATAATCAAACAGGTCCATCCCAGTCTGAGCATCATCAGATCATTTTTAAACCAGGTAAGTCTCCTGCATATGAAAGATAATAAAAACACTCATTAATGATGTGGGATAACTTCCCTGACTATCTGCTGCCAACAAAAATGCAAATGTGATCACTGCCTTGAATTCAAACCTGAAAAACTGCTAAAATGCCAGAAAGAAGTGGACTTTTGCCTAATGACTAAAAGTTTTAGTCCTTCCTCCAAGTAATGAGTTTGGCAGTATTAGTGTAATGTGCTTCATACCCTTTGAAAAATAAACATTTCTGTTTAGATAAAATCTAAATGAGCTTGGAATTCAAATAATTCTTCATTGGCTTCAAATTAGATGGATTGGCCATGTCTGAGCATTACTGCTGCTAAATTTAATATGACATATTGGCCTGGCATTTCAATTTTTAATGTGAGAAGCTGTGTTTATAAATAAGACCTTTCATCTCAGGAACAGCAGTTTAAATTTTTTGAAAACTAGCAGAGATCTATTTGAATGGTGTCTTGCACACTGCTCAGGCTGGGTACCCTGAGAACATGTAAATTTGTCTTACTTATGATAAATGGACCCATGAACAACTTTTAAAAACTTCCATTTTTGCCGCCTGCTGGTCTTCCTGCCATGAAGCATTCAAGATAAAGTATTTATTGGATGCTTTGATAGCACTGAGGAAGGTGCACATTTGATTGACATCTTTCAAAATATTTCTGGCCTGACATTTTCATGTCATATCCTGTAAAGGATGTATATGCATCATAGTGACAACACGCAGGAATTCTTTCCTCCCCAGTTACAAAACCAAAAGTTATCCTGAACAGTGCAGGAAATGTAGCCTGGAGATATTTCTGGCCCCATCTCTTCCAATTTTCTGATCGTATCTATAAAATTGCTGCAACTTTGGCCACCGTGAGCTGAAGCAGAGCAGTGGGTGGGTTCTATCTGCATTCCCTCAAGGGTAGCTTTGAGGCATGTGATAGCCTCGAGCCCAGCACAAATGTAGCAAATAGGGCCATTTTCATTCCAAAATTCATCCTACACTTTACACACTAGCGTGGAAGTTAGAGCAATAACTGAGAAAACAAAGAACCTTGATCTCCAGCCTTCCCCAGGATAAGAGTATCTCCTGGAGGATGCTCCTCTGCACACCAAGAAACAGGCCAAGCTGCAGTGAGGACAAAGCAATTTTTATTTGGTCAAATTGTAGTTGGATCTGATGGAAAGAGACAATCCCAGGCATGTATGCTCCTGGACAAGGGGACTTGCTGCTAGGATAGAGCTGTCCAGGGTGTGATCCAGGAGCAGCAGGGTGCCCAGAGCCTCTCTGTGCTTCAGACTGGAAGGCATGGAAGACTTTGCTCATGAAGCAAAAGTGAACTGAAACATTTTGTGAGACTCGCAATGACACTGACCCCAGTAACCAAGAGTCAGCAGCAACATCAGAAGCAAACAAATCACTTGTTCTGCAGTTCTTCAATAACACCTCTCTGCATGAAACAGGTGCAGCTGTGGTTCACCAACAACTCAATAGTACACTCCAAGTACACCATTTAAATGTACATTCTTTGGGGAAGTAGAGTAGAAAGTTATCTTAGGGATAAAATAGTAATTCTTTTAATTTGCTAAGCCCTTTCCTAGCATTTGGTCAGCAGATACAAGCAGTTGTATCCAAATCACTGTTGCAATGAAGCCATCCCTGTACACAAAACATTTTCAGCATTTGCTGATGAGAGTTTTGCTTTTTGGGGACGCCCCTTCTAAAATGAAGCAGCCCAATTACTCAGAATGCTGGAAATGCAGCAGTGTGGGAGCACAGGGGATGGAAGAGCTGGGCTATTAACCAGAAGATATAATTTTATCAGAGGATATAATTTTGTCCTGTGTACTGGAGCCCACAGCAAGTATGCCACTTGTTGGGACACATTGAAGGGCTGCTTTAGATCTGGAGCAAATACTTTCAAAATCTGAGAATTAGCAGGTAACTTTGTGATTGGGAAAAGCTGGCTGGCAGCTTTGAATTATATTGTCTTCCAAGGCTGGGGAAGCCTGTTGCAAAGAGGCTGTGTTCAGGGTTACTCTTGTTTTGGTGAGGAGGGGATATCCCATTTTTCTTCTGTGCTTATGTAAGTTCCTTGCATGTAAAGCATTGAAACTGTGGCTCCACTGCAAAGTAGCTGCAAAGTTCCTAAGGGTTTTAGACAGCCACTCTCAGCAGCCTTCATAAGAGGACCGGAAAAAGCTCAGCTAAAGTCAAACTGCCATGAAACATCCAATAAAGACTTCTCTTTCTGCAATGTGCAGGCAGTAGTAATGACACACCAGTCCAAGGGACCCTCTATCAAATTACAGCCGTGCTGAGGAACAAAATTGCTGCTGTCAGTTATTTGCAGTTAAAGCACAAGCACTGCAGAGGGAAATACCAAATGCTTTTACAGTGCCCTAATGACTGTGAGGCAAGAGCATTATTTATGTTTGGTGAAAACCCAGCATGAATCCAGGAAGGCAAAGCACTCTGGCTGTCACCAGTCACCACCTGTTCTGCCCTGCTGATCTGCCTGCCCTTGGGAGAGCACAAAGCAAAGCTCAGGGGATGAGGGTCTCCAAGCCTATGAGCAGCACTCAGCTGCCCTGCTAAGCTCTGTACTGAGCTGGTGCTTCTGCATTGTCAGCCACCATCCCCCCATGTCTCCTTCCCCGGTGGCACCAAGAAGATGGATATAAAAAACTAGACCAAATGTTTTTTATTGTTTTTAATTTCCACAAACAGGAGCTGGAAAAATTAGATTGTTAGATTTTCTTTGTAGCAGCTAAACAATCTCATAAATGGCTGGAGAGCTAATGAAATGTACTCCAGTCACTGAAGTGGACTGGTATGTGATTTAATTTTCCCATACATTCAAAAACTCTGTAATTGTCAGGATTTCTCAAAAAATGCTTGAAAGACTCCTGATACATCCAGAAATGTTTATTCTTCTATTCATCACAATTATTTTTCCTTTCTCATAGGGTTAGGATTCCTCTTGACCTTCTAAGTTTTAATCTTTTTTTTTCTATAGAGCATATGAATTTGAATCTAATAATTTAGATAGAACACCTTTAATGTCTGCTGTCAATTAATTTATGAGTTGCATTCACAGAGTGCAGAAAGCAAGTAGACAGCAAATTATTTTTAATTTCTTCAGTATACTAAAATGTGGAAGAATTATTAGAATTCACCACACTTGGGCCGGGGATAAGAGTTCCTTCAGGCTTGAAATTTAAGATTGGCTTCCTAATAAGTTATATTCATAATGTAGACTTTAATTATACTCAATGAGATATTCAGAAGACTTTCACTTTTATGCAGCTGCTAAAACTGTAGTTACAGTTAATTAATAGTACAATAATCAACCAGTCTTTATGTCTGGGTCAGATTTCTCTTATATAAATGTAGTCCTGCAAAATCCATATCGGAGCTCTGTGAAGTTACTTGGACTGTCTTCACCTCTGCTAAGAGAAAAGGTGACCAAACTGTGCTCAGGTGGACCCTGAAGCTGGTTACTGCCTTAGGGATGTCCATTTCCCTGGCTAAGCAGGGAGCAGAGCTGGTTTAGCCCAGGTGCCTCACTTTTAGGTAGCTGAAGTTAGGTAAGAAGGACTTAAGTCTCCATCTCTTGGGATTATTGCAGTGCTTTTTTTTTTTTTTCCAGGGAACAGATTATTCTCTTTATTTTTTGGTATTTTTTAGTCATGTTAAGTCTTTGGAATTATAAACTACAATGAAAGCTTCAGAATAGACAATTAATCCCATCATAAAAACTTAATTAGACTTTGAAATAAAGAATGCAATTCTGATTTATGCTTTTTACATTTGCTCACCTCATCTTGTCTTCCCTGTGGAAGATCGCTTCAAGATAATGCTTTTTCAGATCATATATCCATAAATATAGGAAAATACATACTAGTAGGGTTATCATTCCTGTTAGTAATATGTACCATTTAAACTGTTCATGAAGAAAGCATATCCTAAACTAATGCTATAATTTTTTCAAAGTTTGTGTCATGCAGTTAAAGTGTATTTGAAGAGATTTATAAATGACACATGTTCCCAATATGTGTATGTATATCATTGGTTTGGATTCTTATTTATCATTATTAGAAGTCATATGTCAGTAATGCTGCAATCTAAATTTTTCATCCTCAGATAATGATATCTTAAAAATATCTATCACTTCTTGAAACTGGGTCCCTTGAGACTACAATAGAGTGATACACCAAAAAAAGAGTCAGAACTGAAAAACTTGCCCTAGTTTTTTTGTGGTTATATCAGGTTATATACAAAAAGTGAATTTAAGCATAGTGCTTTCATATGGTTGTTTTGAATACATGTTCCAGAGAGGTATTTTTAATGTAGGATCCCATGAGGCCTGTAGCAGTAAGACCATTAAGTATCTGTGTATAATATATGAAAAGATCAAAGGGTAAGATGAAAAGAATAAAAATATGGCCATGTCTGATGCTCACGCAGTTTGCCAAATATTACAAATTGAAACTGGAGATTGATCTGAAATAAAATGTTTGAAGAGCATCAAGGATTACAGAGCCGTGTGAGCAGTGGTGAGGACATCTGGAACACAGATAGCTTTTTCATCTATCCTCCCAAAAGTCAAATGGAAGGGGTTTGAAAGGGACAGTCAAATCTGGCAAATCAACAAATGGTTACGGGACTGGTGCCACAACCAGGGATTCGGCTGCTTGGATAATGGGACTCTCTTTGAGAAGCCTGAGGAGTGACAGGGCCCATCTGTCAGAGAAGGGGAAGATCTTTGGTCACAGGCTTGCTGGTCTGGGGAAGAGGCTTAAACTACAGTAGCTGGGGAGGAGAAGCCTCAGTCCATCCCAATCATACTAGTTTGATACCAGGGCCAGCAAAAATGCCCAGAGCCTGGAGAGGATTGACAGGTCATCAGGAAAGCACCTGAAGAGCAGCACTGAGGAAGTGCAGCCACTCCAGCCAGTAAGTCACCTTCATTGAGAATCGTAGAATCATAAAATCATTAACATTGGAAAAGACCCCCAGATCACTGGGTTCCAACCTTTGACCAAACACCACCTGATCAACTAAACCATAGCACCAAGTGCTACATCCAGTCATCTCTTGAACACTTGTAGGAGTGGTGGCTCCACCGTTACCTTGAGCAGCCCATTCCAATGTTTAACCATCCTTTCAGGGAAGAAATTCTTCCTGATGTCTGTCTGAACATCCCCCGCTGCAGCTTGCGGCCATTTCCTCTTATCCTGTCGCAGGCTGCCTGGGAGAACAACCCCTGCCTGGCTACAATGTCCTTTCAGGGAGATTTAGAGAGCAATAAGGTCCCCCCTGAGCCTCCCTTTCTCCAGGTTTAACCCCCCCAGCTCCCTCAGCCCTCATGACTCACTCTCCAGACCCTTCACCAACCTTGCTGCCCTGTTGAGAGTCCATCTTAAACATCTCCGTGCAAACGCACAAAACACGGGGGATAAACAAGACGAGCCAGAGTTGTGCTCAGCTCTGCAAGGCTGTGATCCTGCTGGCATCACGGAGCTGTGGGGGGATGGATCCTGGGATGGGAGTGTTCCAATGGAAGGATGCAGGCATTTTAGGAAGCACAGGCAGGGAGACAGGAGGAGGTGTCTCTATCTGTGTAAATGAGTAGCTGCAGTACAAGGAGCTCTGCCTGCAGATGGATGAGGAGCTGGCTGAGAGCTCAGGGTCAGGACTAAAGGGAGGGCAGGGACAGGTAACACAATAATGGGCGTCTGTGACAGGCTGCCCTGCCAGGAGTTCTGAACAGAAGAAACCCTCAATACACAGGTAGGAGCAGCCTCACATTCACAAATCCTGGATCCCATGGGGATACGTGAGTATCTGTTGGGAGCACAACACAGCAGGGCATAGGCAACCCTGGAGGTTCCTGGAATGCACGGATGATAACTTCCTACCCCAAGTGACAGAGGAGCCATTGAGGAGAGGTGCTGTGCTCTGCTGGACCTTGCTCTCACAGATGAGGGGCTGGTGAGGAACGTGAGGCTCAAGGGAAGCCTGGGCTGCAGTGACCAGGGAACGGTGGAGTTTGAGATCCTTAGGGCAGTGAGGAGGGTGCACAGCCAGCTCAGTGCCCTGGACTTCAGGAGAGCAGACTCTGGCCTCTTCAGGGATCTGCTTGGAAAGTACCAACCCCAAAGGGAAAAGGAGCCCGAGGAAGCTGGCTAATGTTCAAAGATCACCTCTTCCAAGCTCAGGAGCAAAACTTCCCAACAAAGAGAAAGTCAGGCAAAAATGCCAGGAGGCCTGTGTGGATGAACAAGGAGCTCCTGGACAAACTCAAACACAGAAACGAAGCCTACAGAGGGTGGAAGCAAGGTCAGGTAGCATGGGAGGAATACAGAGAAACTCTCCAAGCAGCCAGGGATCAGGTTAGGAAAACTAAACCCCTGATAGAATTAAATCTGGCCAGGGATGTCAAGGACCACAAGAAAAGCTTCTATAGGTACATCAGTGATGAAGACTAGAGAATGTGGGCCCTCTTGAGAAGGAAACACTCCTGTGGGGAAAACTGAGGTACTTAATTACTTTTTTGCCTCTTTCCTCACCAGTCAGCTCTCCAGTCACACCACTTGATTCACAGAAGGCAAAGGCAGGGATTGGGAGAATGAAAAACTGCCCACCATAGGAGATCAGATTTGAGACCACCACAGGAAGCTGAAGGTGCACAAGTCCATGGGACCTGATGAGATGCACACACAGGCTCCTGAGGAAGCTGGTGGATAAAGTTGCTGAGGCACTATAAACCACATTTGAGAAGTCATGGCAGTTCAGTGAAGCTCCCACTGACTGGAAAAGGGGAAACATAACCCCCATTTTTAAAAAGGGAAAAGGAAAGATCTGGGAAACTACAGGCTGGTCTCACCTCTGTGCCTGGAAAGATCACAGAGCTAATCTGACTGGAAACTGTGCTAAGGCACATCAAAATTATGAAGGTGATTGGTGACAGCTAACGTGGCCTCACTAAGGCATATTTAGGATATGTACCTAATTTCTGAGTAATAAAATATGTTAGGCAATATTTTTTATTTCAAATAGCCACCTACTATTGCAGCTGCAGATGTATCATTCAGTTTCTAAATTCCGTTCTGTAGCAGAATCATTTTACCTTATCTTTAAATAAAACTCTATTCAGAGGATATAGCCTGGAAAAACTATGCCTTATCTGTGAAATTGTTGCTATAATCTAATCAATTAAGGTCTTAATGTGTAGGCTTTTTAGCTAGTTTTGACTGAGAAAAAACATTTAGGATTCAGATTGTGGTTTTTGTAACTGTAGCATCAACTGTGAAATGAAAATCAGGGGGTTTTTTTTAATAATTCAGAGATTCTTTTTTATGAATGAAAGAAATTGCAGTCCTAAAAAAGTCAAAGCATGTAATCAGAACTTGTAAAATATTCCATTCTGTTTTATGACATCTCAACTCCAATCAAATAAACAGAGCCAGAAAGAACCAGAGACTTGATTGACTGTTTAAAGGAAAAGCTGTCAGTTTGATTACAGGCAAGTGAACAGACACATTACTAAATGTAAACTGCATTTAATTTTATTATGCAAGCAGCTTTAATAACGTCACAAATAAGTTATGCAAACTGAAACACTGGGTGCTACTGCATACAGATTTCTGATAATGAGTGGGGGCTGTGGATCATAGCTATTTTCAATTTAAGTGTTCTAAATTTATTAGGGAGCAAAAGGTAATCAAAAATGAGTGAGCATCAGAGGGAAAAAAAACCTCACATCATGTCTCAAATCGAAGTGGTAGAGCTTTCAAATAGGTTTGTAAGAGTAGATTCTTGCAGTGCTGTGAAGAAATGCCCTTATGGTGCTTCTGTTAAAAAAATTGCAGCATTTTTCTACTCCCCTTTTCCTCTGGTTTCATTTCCCTTGTGTAAATAGTTTTGAAATTCAAAATTACTCATTAAGTGTGATGGATGTTTGGCACTATGTTTGTGCAGGTTTTTTGGTCTACCCACAGAAGGAAGCAAGACATGAACCATTTCATAGAATCATGGAATCATTTAGAACTGAAAAGAACACAAAGACAATCAAGTAGGACTGTTAATACAGCACTGCCAAGTGCACAACTAAGCCCTGTCCCTAAACACCACATCTACATGTCTTTTAAATACCTCCAGGGATGGTGATTCTACCACTTCCCTGGGCAGCCTGTTCCAGTGCTTGACAACTCCTTTGGTGAAGAAATTTTTCCTGATATCCAATCTTTATCTCCCCTGGAGCAACTTGAGGCCATTTACTATCGTCCTCTCTGGTTAGGAGAAATTTTTTTCCTTACCTTGCTGCCCAGGGGAGATAGTTCAAACCAGACTCTGCTGAGGACTTCTGAAAATGCTGAAGAAGGAGGAGAATGTAAGCCCAAAAGTGGACTTTGCAGCAGTGGCAACAGTTCTGTGCTGCTGTATGTTGAGGGGAGATCAGACTTCAGCTGTGTTCTCCCCCAGCCCAGGGGACCCCGGTTTGCCAAGCTGGACATCCCATCCCTGCCTGCTTATTTCTGCCTCCTGACCCACCCAGCAACACAGAGTTACAGACCTGGAACTGCTCTGGTAATGGACAGCTGAGGGAAATGTGCAATTACAGCATCTGATGCACATCAGACAAAACTCAGGAGGGAAATGGAGATGGGGAGACAGGCAGGGGTGGCTGCTACATGATTCTCAGTAGGAGAGCAGCACAGCTCCTTATCTGAGCACTTGTTCCCAATGCAAAGACAGGAAAAAATGTTGGTGTGTTTGTAGGTTTCACCCAGGGAGAGTGTAGTAAAACACAACTGTCCTGCAGCAGTAGATGGCACATTCTCACAGCAATGATATGTCCAACAAAAAGCAATTCTGTAGCAGGCTTTGTTGTGCTGGCTTTAAAAAAGAAAAAAGAAAATTTAGTCTCTGGAGAGGAAGCTGGCAAAGCCTGGAGATCAGTGATCACAATCTGATTACATTCAGTGTGGAAAAACAGAGAATAAGGGTTAGTTTTGTCAAGCTGAGGGAAATTATGAGAAGTGATTCTTTTCTGACTGGCAATTTTTTTTTTTCTGGCTCCTCAGAGCACTCTTTAGACATTTATATGAGATGATTAAAAAGCCATGGATGTGCAGTTGAAAAGATGTAATGTTTTTCTAAAAGCTCCTTTTAGTTCACTAGCAAAATGAAGGTGATAAGTTGAGTAACAAATATTGCAACGAGAAATGGGAGGAATAGACAGCAATCAGTGCAAACTCAGGATAAGCTTTTGGAGCACAGAAAAGTGGAACAGAGATCAGCAGGTAAGAACTTTGGAAAAGATACAATTGAGCATCAGTGTGAATAGTGATATGGAATTAAAACAACTGTACTAGGAGAAAAAGAATTCTTAGTATACTATATATACCTGTCATGAAGAAGAATGATAGCACAGCTAGTAATGAAGGAAAATAGCAGAGTTTTCAATAACTAATAATAGTAAGTTTTTTGTTTGGAAGGAAACAGAATAGCTTACATATTCATGAAGACACAAGATATGTTTATTACTCAAAAGGCACTGAAAAATAAGATGTTATTTCCAACTGCCTGCAATTTTTAAACTAGCTGGCCTGAGCAAGTATCAGCATAAAAGGGCCAGGCAAGGAGACGTGTGACTGATGCATATACCTTGAGTGCTGTTAACTCAGAGTGCTTAACAAAATTCCACACAGTAAATGTTCAGACCTGACCAGCAGCTTGTTGTGGGCAGATGAAGAACACAGCTATTCTGACTTCAACCCCAAATATAAAAATTAATTAATAATTATCAGTCCAATGAAAGTCACTCAACACAATTTGACCGCACAAGACTTGGCAAAACAAACCTGATTTCATTCTTCAGTGTGTTTACTTCCTGTCTGATTTTTGTACTGTATATATATACATAAGAGATGTAATGGATGTATTTTTATTTTTTATCATCACACACACACACACACACACACACACATATCCTGGCTGAGGAACTGGAGCTTTATGATATCAATAACCTTACAATAAACTGTTTTAAGGTCTCAAAAGGCAATCCATGAGGGCATTTCTTAAGTGATTCTCACCAAAATTAGTGCCAAGTGATACTCTTCATCATTTCTATTTGTGTTCTAGAAATAAATATAAAATCATTCCTAATACAATTTGGCTTAAGCCTATATACAGGAATTTATCTAATGATGTCTACAGCAACAAGGGCAGAGCACCAACAGAGAATGCTCACAACAGATCACAAGTTGAGTCCAGACCACAGGTTGAGTCCAAATCGTTATGACAGAGCTGAAAGAAATTCTGTGTATGTTGGAACATGGGGTGCAGGTCATGCAAAGAGACTAAGAACTTCTGTCCTAGCACAAAGCAGTTCTAAAAGATGTAAGTATCTTAAATGAGAAACTGAGTATTACTACAGAAGGTAAAAATTCTGGTACCTACATTTTAAAGGAAATTAAAACTATTTGGGATCACAAAAATTATTTAAATGATTGAAAATTATTATGTGAAATTAAATCAAATTAAATTTATTTTAAATTATTTAAATTTCTCACAGTGAAAAACTAAGGAGTCTGTTTATCCTGTCAAAGAAAGGACTGGGAAATCACATGAGTTGATTGCCTTGCTGGACAAAGATGCAAAAGGACTCAGTTTTAGCAAAGACCAGCACATGGAGAGGCAATGGTTGAATATTGAGGTCATCCACAGCCAAGTGAGAAATAAAGCACACTTCAGGAAATGACAGGCCTTGACCACTGGAGAAAGACATTAGAGGAATAAATTTGATAACCACAAGCCAGGATTAAGTGGCTTTCTGGAAGCTGAGCTTCAGTTAACCAGGAGTAACTGGTCTCTAGGCAAGGATAATGGGACCAATATTAAGCTTTTTCATGCAGATCATCAGACTGCTTGTTTAAAGGTTCCCCTCCAATCTTAAATAAAAAAACCTGGCAAGACAAAAGATAAGTGTCACAAGGATAAATGCTGAAAGTATGAGAGGACATTTAAAATATATAAATTATAGAGATGATACTGGGGATCACTCCATCTTTGGTAAATACCAGTATAATTTTGATTTTGAAAATATCTTAAGCATGGTTATGATTTTATGTGGGTGGTTAAGTCCTCAGTGTTTCAATAGAATTTAAGCATCTTTTTAGCTCAATCAAAGTTTTATCTGAATAACTAGGGCTGTGAAATTTCTTTTTTCATTATTTCAGTGCATCTTCTGCACAGTTTATCATATGTCACCAATTATAACTTGTTTCCACAGTCTTTAAGGAAAGGGGAACCAGACTGAATCACATGTTTATAGTATTCTAAACCTCTCTCTAACAAAGAAATTATTAAAATAGAGGTTTGTCTGGGAGCCAAATAAGATGAATATAATAGTAAGAGATCGCACTTGGAAAAGAGGGTTTGTGAATTGAATCTTTGTAGCATGAAAGAGCTTGAGAAAACCTGAAAAATCATACCTAATTTCATGCTGTTTCAATATGCCACACAGTATGTTCAATGTACAATTTTGCAGAGCCACAAATGCTGTTTTTTTGTCTATATGAGGCACATTTGGTCTTTGATAAAACAGTTCCTCCATCCTCATCTTCAGCCTCAGTTTCTATATATTGAAACTCATCTGTAATGAGATATCCTTATTAATGGCAGTGGAGAGCACTGGGTCTACTATTTTCTTCCAGAAACACATGGTAAAAATTTCAAAAGTTTCTCATTTTGGCCTCCAGAGGTCATCAAGACCTTTACCTTAGAGTGCAGTGTGTGCAGAATGAGGGTGGCTGGAAAAATCTCACTGATAGCTTCAGTGACTCATCAGTCTTGTTATGGACCAGAATAAAAAGTGAAAAAGTCTATTCCAAAAATATACCATGTGGAAAATAAAGAGAAAAAAGAAAAATATAAAAGGGGGTAGGGGGGAAGAAGAGGAGAAGAAGAAGGAGGAGAAGAAGGACTAGAAAGAGAAGAAGGAGGAGAAGAATATGAAGGAGAAGAAGTAGTACAAGAAGAACAAGAAGTACTAGAACAAGAGTGGAGAAAGAAGAAGGGGGACGGGAAAAAAGAAAGAGAAAGAAACCTAACCAATTATTTACAGTCTTTAAAATCTATGTTAAATATTTCCTCAGTTATTTTATTTCCAAAGTGTTCCCCAAATGTGTGTAGGGAATGCTCATCGGTTGTCTGGCACAACACAGGGCAATCTTTGACCATATGGGAATCAAACTAAGATCTCAAGCAGCCAGACAGAAAAGTTCAGATGTTTTGTAGACCAGCACTTCACTCACATGGAGACAAAATGCCAGGCTGTGGAAGTCAGATAATTCCTGTGCCCCAGTGCAGTGACAGAGGAGAAGATGTCAGTGCACCTGCACCTGCAGAGCACAGGTGCAGGTGCACTCACATCTGCAGGTGGCCACACTGCTCCTGCCACTTCCTCCCTGGTGAAGTTGACACAGAAACTGGGTTGTGCTGGAGAGGCTGGGGGATGCTGAAGCCCCTCCCCTGCACCAGGAAAGGCAGAGTTGGCAATAGGTTGTTAAGTCAAAGTCTAGAATCAATAATTACTGGACTCAATTTCTTAGCAGTCCTGTTTGTGAAGTTAATATGCGTGTAAAGTATCAATTTCCCTCTGAGAACTGCCCCAATCTCTTTGGAAATTTGGCAGAATATACTCAGAAAGTACATTACATTTATTCTTAATTAAGAAATTCCAAGAAAGTATTTAAACTGTGATCTCAAAATGAAATTTGAAGGTAGTTAATGAGAATGGAAATCTAGTCTGAATCTCTGCTGCAGAGAACTCAGCAAAGCTTTTTATGTAAAAGATCCAGTAGAAAGTACCTATGCCATATGGAAATCTTTAAGGGACCAAATGAATTCCAGGCAATTAGGATACTTATAAATGCAATATCTTTGCTTCAATGTTCCTCACAATGTCATTCCTAGTTTTCTTACTTAAATTCTTTCTACATAATCTATAGATATCATTCACAAACTGCCTCATACTTCAGCCTTACTAAAAATATCATTCCAAGGCTGTCCCTAGCCCATGTTTCCTCTTCATGCAGACATATTTCTCAATATAACAAAATGAAAGGAGTGCTGAAAAAAGTCCCCAAATGTGTGATATGATAATGTATAGCAAGGAAAATTGCTGGAACTGGAGAGACACTTCCATTGTGTGAAGTCCTGGAGAAAGTACTTCCAATTTTGTACAAGTTTTTGCACTGCTACTATATTATGGTTTCTACTGCTTTTTAATAAGATGCCTAAGATTTTTTTAGCAGGTTTTGACAAATAATGGGCATGATTTCTAGAATAACAGTATCTATTAAAAGGTTGCAGGATGTAAAGTAGCATGATATTACCTTGAGATGATTACATATTTCTCTTCTAACATATTTGTCAGTTTCAATTTTTCTTTTCATTTCAAATTTCTGCCATTTAATTATCAAGGGAGACTGTCACAGAATGGAGAAAATTCCAGGTTTATGCAAACCACTGGATTCCTTGTGTACATGAGAGGAAAAAGTTAGGGCTGTTTAGATGGAAAGAAATCTCAATAACCTAGAGACAGCAGTGTCTGACACTTTCATGATGGCGCATTTGTTCTTGTCAAATCTATGAGAACACATTAGCATAGTTCAATTTAGATGACAGGTTTTCTTGGTTGCTTTTATGGACAATTTAGTCTGTTCTCAAATTCAAAAGTGCTTTAAATGTCTTGCATTGAGTTCTTGTGATCCACATTTATATGGTTTAGTGGTGGACGGGGCAGTGCCGTGTTAGCAGTTGGATTTGATGGTCTTAAAAGACTTTTCCCACCTAAATGACTATCAATAAGGATATCCTGGGTAATTATTCTTTGGCTTGTGTGATATTCAGCAACAAAGAAAAGTGAGCATAAACATATGACACTATATTTTCTCCCTAAAAAAATGGCAGCATAAGTTATGTTTTAGCTTGTTCCTTTCCCTGGTTTTCAGTCTTTGGGATATTTTACTCATTTTCTCTTTAAGAAAATTATGAGAGAAACTAGTTCCAGATAAACGGCTCAGAATACTATTCCTCTTAGGAAAAATATAGAACAGAGATGGGCAAAAGCCTAAAAGACTTGCAGTTCACCTTATCATTAACTTCAATCACAGTAATGGCACTCAATCTGCTTGTCCAGGGCAATTGAACACAATGGCAGCCAGGGAAACCCACTGAAATATTTGAGAGGTGGAACTTGATTTCACTCTATGTCAGTGATATGGTGGCATTCCCTCCTATAAATGAGTAACAAAATCAAAATTAATTGTTCCAGGTATAGATGTGGCAATGATGCAATTTTTTAAGGACTGTGCATATCCAGTATATGCTATCTGATATGAAACTGAAATTTCTCATTTGCATGTTGTTATGCTTTTGTAACAGACTTGAGTGTTTGGTGGCCACAGAAGATGAAACCTCTCTGCAGAATTAACGCATGTGGGATATATAATCACTCTAATAATTTAGGAAATTTTGAAACCCATGGTATTAATTTATCCTGAAAGGGGTAGTTCCACCAGAATTCAGATGAGTTACTTTCTTGGGGAAACACAAAGAAACTTTCTTTGTCTGAAGTTTCTTCTTCACATTCAATTTAATCTGTGATCAAGCAGAGAATGTGTGATAAACTGCCTTTGGTGTTCTGCACCACGCTTTCCTTTACGTGCTTAATGACTTTAGGAGATCTGCCAGAGCAGCTATCAGAGTGCCTATCTTGTTATGTCATCCCTAAAATGCTCTTGTACAACACACTCTTGTTCCTGATAACTTCTGTAATGTTTGTTTCAATTTATTCATTGAATATAATCTCCCAACAACTAAAGAAGGTGACCTGCAAATAAAGCTTTGTGTAGTTCTATTGCTAAGTGTCTGGAATTTTTCAAAAATGCTAAAAATCACATTAAAAAGTAACTTGCATTCCAAAAGGGAATGCTATGCATAAATGACATCACTCTGGAACTTATAGATAAGTTAAATATCCTGAGGAATTCTGTATTTCTTAATTTAAAATCTTGGTATCTTTTCTTGGAGATTGTACTGACAAGCACATTAGAATTGGGAAGGTGTATTTCATGAACAATAAACCCCATCAGCAAAACTTACTGCTGTATCCTGGGCTGATAGTTTAAGAACTCAGTAAAATACTCTGACAGGTTAAATAAGTGGTAATGGCATCATTATAGCTGTGATGGTCCAAGAATGCAAGCGAGGAAAATGTGCAGAGAACAGTACAGGCATTAGCAAAGCCCTTGGAAAAAGCATTTTAATGTCTCACCTCAGAGGATTTAGAGGAACATCCTCCCTGCAAGGAGGTCCCTTTTTCACCAATAAGGTGGGGCCACACGTGCTCTGCAAAGAGCACTCACAGCAGCACCCGAGGGCCTGGCTGTGCAGCCCTGACTTTTTGGTGGCCTGTGGTTGATGGCTGGTTTGTGCAGGTCATTGTGTCAGCCCATGGGAGGTATTGCTGCTCATTTTCATTGCAGGCTCTAGAGGGATGACGCTGGTGTGAGAGGAAAGAGTGGTGATTAATGGCTTTATGTGGAAGTCAAAGAGTGAAATCAGACTTTCAGTCCCCACAATTGTGAGGCCACCTATATGCTCCAGGAATTCAACAATTACTAATCAATTGAACAACACAGTTTAGTTAAACTTTGAACAAATGTTCTCCACCCTACTTAGTCAAAAGATTTCTTCTTCTGATCAGACTGAAAGGAGATCATTTGTGCTGGAAAGCCTGGCCAATATCACTTCTGTTTACAAACCTTTTTAACCTGTTTTATAGTTATGCTTAAATAATTCTTTATTATATGTTTGTGAATTTGACTTGTTTTCCTAGGACTCATGTTTCTTCCTGACAATTTCCACACTCACAGAATTACATACTCCAAAACACAAAGAAAATAACCAAGACAGTGAAGAGTTTTTTTAGACTACTACATCAAAGAAGTATGTAGCTAAGACCTCTTAAGGCAAGACATTGATAAAATCCATTCAGCAAGTAGAGTAACTCCAAAACAGTAACAGTACAAAAACCGTACAAAAACTCAGTACAAAACAGCAACTCCTTCACTATGATCAAAGCGTTCTCGTGAAGCCCATGATCAAGTGAACACAACACTGGGAAATAAGAACCCATTTCTTGGAAATAAAGTCACTTTTAAAAGGAGAAAATTCATTACTTGTGTACTTGTAAATGAATGACGCCTTTTTAGGTGCTTACAGAGCCTTCATCTCTAGAAGAGGTAATGTAATTAAAGTTAACCTGTGACCAAAACCTGAAAATGTTCTTTTGGATGGAAAGGTAAAACAGTAACCTGCAATGTACAATATATTGAACTGGATAAAAGCATTTGCTTCAAAGCTCAAGGACACCTCAGCATCTATAATTAGAAGGGCTCTCAAAGGGCATAGACAGAGTCTTTCAAGTGAGGTAGGTGACACTTCTTTTAAAACAGTCCCACAACATGAAAGTCTGAGTTCCTTTTAACCTTTTAAGGAAAGTAAGTGAAAGACAGTACAGTCAGCTCTGCTTTTGACTTTACCATCTCAAAGCAGATATACCTCAGTAAAAAGTTAAATGGTGCAGCCAATAGATGTATGTGCCTTTTAAATTGTAATTCTGAAGTTCAGTACTGACTGAAGGAGGTTTCCGACATTAACTTATTGAAGTGTCTGAGCTTTTTTAACCTTCCTGGAATTAAGTCCTCTCCATTCTTGAGTGTAACAATAACAATTTATTCTTTCCCCCCTCCCCACCAAAAATCCCTGAGATATAACCTGCTCATATCATAAAACTGAGGGAATATGGCAGAAGCTAATCCTGACCTTGGAGGAGGCATCTTACAAAAGGAAACACCTATTTACTTAAAGGAGGGCCCAAAAGAGGCTTTGTTTCCTTTCCAAACACTAAAGGGTAAGTGACAAACATCAAGTTTTGAATGCTGTGCATTCAGTATATTGCAACAAGCAGTATTGGAATGTAGTATATATATTATGCAACAAGCAGTATTGGAGTGTAATATATTTTTCTCCTTTCCTTAAGTATTCTAAGCTTCTCCTGCATCTGGATAATTGATGTTCTCAAGGCAATACCTCCCTGTATGATTCAGATACTGGAAGTATCCATGAGTTTGTAATGGGAACTCCATCTTCACGCAATACAGTGAAATAGCATGACTTCAAAAAGTTCATTATTTTGATTATTTAAGTATCATCCCACTAGTATCTTCAGTACAGCTACTGTGGTAAAAGAAATGCATTTCTTGGCTCTAAAGGACATATTATGCTATCAGGTTGGTCTGAACCAAGTTGCTGCAAAACCACAGAGTGAAATCCTACCTCACTTTCTGGAAGCAGACTGATTTTAAAGCATACAATAGATAAAATGGTTTTAATATTAAACTGTTGCTATTCTTTTATTAATTAAACTGACACTATGAACTTAATATCCTAATTTGTGTTGACTTTATGTATTAGTCCTGTACATTGTGCTGCAGCATACTGATGGGACATGGGCAGCTTTGGCTAGCATCCAGGAGACTGCAGTCTTCAGAAAATGTTTTTCTTAGTATGAATCAATGTGAAGCAGATTTTGTCTAGAATGGTAGAAACTCTAAATGGGCAGTGTTGTATCCCCAGTGGTCTAAGTGTGTGTGCAAAGCAAGGCTTCTGGGAAAAAAGTAAAACCAGTCTTTGGGCAAGGCAGGCAGGCTTTTGGCACAACAGCCCTTCCTTTGGGAGCACTGGCTCCTCTTCAAGTCTGAAATAGAAGCCACAACCCAGCTGCTATTTAAAGGTTGAGAGCAATTGCTCTGATTTTAGTTTAATTCCATCCATCAATTAGACAAATCTGAAAGGAAATGCAATTGGTACCTGGGGAACAGAGCAGGTTTTAGCAAGGAAAGAAGTGATAAGGTCACTGTCTCCCATGGGACAGAGAAAGACCACTGATTACCACCTGTGGAACACGCAGATGCAGACTGAAATAAATGAAATTCTAGCAATTATCGGATCATGCTAATATTGAACTGTACCAAATAGAAATCACTTGAATCAGCATATGATTAGCAAATAAACTATTTTATTTGTGTAATGCAAGAACCTGGTTCTATGATTCTAGAAGGGATGGCTAAATCTCTCCATTCTTTTCCAACCAGTTATGGACAGATGGATTTAGCCTTCATTATCCAAGATATTAAAAATATGGTTTTTTTAAATCTACACCCATGCTATAGGGACAACATTTAATTATCCCCATCAGCCAGAAATCCATCTGGATTTCAGCTACATCAGTACAAATGTCTGCCCAGGTATTAGGATGATGCAAAGAGGTGCTGGCTGGGGTTTGGTTTCTTGGTGCCAGGCAATAAGAAGGAACCCTCAATCTCAGTCAGATCAGCCCAGATCCAGGGTATCTCATGTGGCATTTACTGCCATGAAAATGATGGTCTGCAGGTGAGATGCAGAAAGCATGGTCCCTCTGAAGACCCTAAAATAAGGATAACAACCCCTGACAAATCTTGTGACTCTGTCACAGAATGGACATGTGCTGGTAACATGCTATGCAGCTGGAAAAAGTTTGTCAAGACTTCAGCTCACACCAGCTTGAGATATTTCTGAACACAGACCTCCTGCATTAGGTTGAGATTCACCACAACAGCAATATAAAGGCTGGATGCTTTTACAAATCAGTTTGAAATTATGTTGCAGTAATGAAATGGGTAGGAAAAAAGGTAACAATGTGAAATGAGGTTTTTGTTCCAAGAAAGTAAAAGTAAGGTAATGATGAAACCACTGTTCAGTTTTGCACACAGGTCTTTTTTTCATTCACAGACAAGAAAATTCTTTAGAGCAGGAAGTTATTAAGAGAAAATGAAAAACACACTAGGTCAGATTTAAAAGTCAATTTTAATTGCAGAAATATCATCTTTAATTGTAGAAATAGCCTGAACTCTGAGGACAAGTAGTATGATCTATCTTTTGCTCAAATTAGTTAAATTCAAAAAAAGAGGTGATTAAAGGGACATGTGAATGAGTCCTTAGACTCTCTAAGAACATTCCTTGGCTGTGCTGCAAAGGAACAAAGCATTTTTTATGGATTTGAAATGACACCAAGTCCCAAGATGTCACATGAAGAGAACTTTAATAGTTTGGATGACTCCTGGTTCAACAAGAAAGTTGGCCAGGGGCATTACAGGTGGGGTGGACAAAATATTAGATAGGAGAAACAGATCATGCCTTGCCAGTGATTTACACAACTATTTGTTAGCAGACTGAATTCATGGGAGTTTTTTCCTCATGCTGGAAAGGTTATAAACAACCCCAGTGCAAATACAACCTTGACAAATTTATTCTGAAAGGCAGTGGGCTTAACAAGCTAACTGTGGCAACAGGTCATATCCCTAACCATGTCAGAATTGACTTTCTGCAGCGTCTTCCGTTATCCATCTGTCAAAAAAGTAGGAGCCCTCAGCTTCTTGAGAGACAGATACAAAACTCTAACTTTCACCAGCAATAGCTATAAGCAGTGGAAGAACTTTCTCTGGATCCTCCCTGAGCACTTCACTACCTTACTTTTCCTTAACACTGTGTTAAGAAAGAGCAACGACACAGAGGAACATGCTTGTTTTAAGATGGTTAGAGAAACTGGACCTGAGGATGTTTTTCCAGAGACTGACCATTAACCAGATCTTGTCCCACCCCTGGTTATGTTAAAAGGTCAGAGAAGGACTAACAATGCCTCCACCATCATCATCCTGGGACCTCATCCAAGGAAGGGTCTATGGGCAGGAACAGAGGCCAGGATGCTCTGACCTCCAACCTCTGTGTCATCCAGGCAGGCTCTGTGCCAGGAGAGGAGATCAGGCAAAATCAGCTTCTTGCTTCTGAAGGGAGTCTTGCCAGGAATTTCAGCAGCAGCTTTCAAGAAGAATGCCAACGAACACACCTGAATACCAATGATTTCCAGGGCCAGTGACTCACTCCAAGGATGGGCATCCTGGTGTGAAGAGCTGTGGCACCAGCCCCAGGAAACCAGCGCCTGCCTGGGGCACTGCAGGCTTGGGTTGTGTTTATGCAGCAGCTGAAATCACTGTGCTGGGGATACCCAATACCATTTGTTCAGGCTGACTTGTTAAAGCAATTTTCTGTTTCTAACAGCACCCCTGAGTGGTCATGGGAACCCAGTGCCACCATGTGGCACCTTAGCCAGGAAGCCACACTGGTGACTTCCCTAGACACATGGTGAACAGATGGAGATCCCCACTGCCCTGTCATTGTATATGGTGGATGAAGGGAAGGTCGCCCTGGCCTCCCTCCTCTTCTCCTGCCAGCCCCTTTTATCCAAGTAAATCTGAATTTCCAGTGGCAGCTGGGTCCACACCCTCTCTCTGTCTGCTGAGGTGCACCTCTATCCCCACCAGACCCTGTAGATCCTGATGTGATCTCCAGAGACACAGATCAATTACCATGAGCTCTCCTGGCAGAGGGTAATGAATAATGTTTCCCTGCAGGCAACACACCCTGAATTTTAGCCCTCTGCTTGTCTTTAGCACACTGCCCAAGAGAAGCAGAAACCACTTACATTTTACTTATTCTTCCTAAACTCATTCTTGGGAATAGCTGAGGAATTACAGTTGAAATATTCAAAAAACCCTACCCAAGGCAGAGGTAAGCGTGGCAAATTTCAGCTTGAGCAGTTCTGTGTAGTGATAAAGCAAAGAAAATAGAGCTAATGGCAAATACTAAGCACCCTTAGCCACAGGCAATTTTACTAGCTCCAGCAGGAATGTGTGGTGTTTTTCCCATAAATACTGCATTGAAGTGCTGTATCTCTCACTCTGCTTCTGTTCAGCTAGCAGCAAAACCCTAAGCTAACTTCTCTGTATGCACAACCCTAATTGAAAACAAAGTAAATTAAAATAATTCCAAGCAGTGCCAATAATAGCTACTAGTTATTTTGCAGTAAAAATCCCAATATTTTATCAGTTTTTAATAACTGTGTTTCCCTGCTGTTTGCAATGACAAGAAATTTCTTCCAGTAACAACACAGTTCTTCCCATGAAATTATTCAGCAGGCCTCATATGAGCAATATATTAAAAACATGCTACACAAAATTACTGAAATGTAATTGTGCTGCAGAGAAACAGATACAAAGGAGGGTCTATTTCAATTTCCATTTGGTGACTTTGCCTTAATCTCATTTCCAGTGAAACGCTTTTGCAAGGGGTTTCCATTCAATAACTTTCATCATCACTGACAAATGAAAAGGAAGATATAGTGCTGGGTAGCATGGAAGAATTTTTAAGGAATTTATTATACACATTTATCTTCTTTTATGCTTGTAACTTATAAAAATAATTTGTGATTTTTTTTTTTAGCCTCTTCATTACCTGAAAAAAATATTTAAACCATTTATAAAATTGCTCTGCATCTCTGAATGCAATTATCCTGAATGTGCAATTAGACTTTTCAGGTAAAATATCATCATATGATAAGTTTATCTAGAATCGTTCTATTCAAATACTTTTTGAAAAGCTAATGTTCTACATAAAAAATGAAAGGTTGCTTCTTCAGCTGGCCTATATTCTTACTCCAGTGTCTGGATTTGTGGCACATTTCTCGTGGCCTTACATTTTATGGGATTTGTCAACCAAACAAGAGTTAACAACATTTTCCTCATGCAGCTATTCAGTAACAAAATTCTTAGGTTTCATTTGCAATGAGAGCAGAGAAAGGAGTGCTATTGTTGAGCCTGCACTGACTGTTCCCAGCTGGGGCCACTGAGCCACTTGCTCAGGGCTCTCCCTCTGCAGAACACCAGGAGGGCTCCCAGCACAGGGCAGGCTTTCAGTACTTAGTCTGGGTGGGGAAGGGGTCTTCTTCAATGATTCAGGAGTTTATAAATATTAGAATCACCATCCTTGGGGTTATTCAAATCTATCTTTAACACTGTAGGGAAAAGAGTTTCTTTGGTTGCTGTTGAACAGAAAGACTGAGAAAAAATGATCAAGAGTGGTGAAAGGTTTTGCGGTGACAAAGAATTTCCAGAGATTTCAGAGAACTTTAAAGAAAGAATAAATTATTTCTGGTTTATTAATATTCCTCAGATACTTGTTAAATGTCAATTCAGCCCCAAACTGTCTGTTTCCTTCATGGTACTCTGCCTTATTCAGAGGCCAAATGATCTTATTATTGAGCCTGGTGAGCCCACATCACACAAGAGAATGGAGACTTATGCAACCCCCATGTGGTAACATGCTGATGGAGAAACAGCTTTTATGCCAAAATCATTCTTACAGAACTTGCCCATCCAATTCTAATTAGAAGTTGGAAAATTTTAATGAAAGAAAACCATGAATATTTTAAAGACAATAGCCTGCTGGTAAAGTATTTAAATTCAGCTCTTCTGCTTCTCTCTTTTTGCCTACATCCAGCCTTTGCCAGTGCTTCTCTTGGGGAACTCAGAGATGCACAAATTGTAGTCTCTCCTCTAAGCACTGGCTCTGATTTCCTCCCAGCCAGCTGTGGTCAAAAGACTTGCTGGGGAGAAAAGCTCCTTCTTGCAGAACAGTACTTCTGAGGTCTGCCAGAACAACCGAGCTTATCCCTCACCAATCCATAGTCACTGGCATGGATTTCTAGTGAGTCGTTGCTGCCAAAATAATCTGAAATGGTAGCTTACATCTAGAGCTATACAAAATATTTTCACTTCAGTGACAATGCCCCTAATTTTATTGGCCATTTCCATGGTGAATCCTGTGCAGCATGGCTAGAGTTTGCATGATCCAACCTTGTTTTCATAGGCGATATGAACGTGTAAGGCTGAAACTCTAAGTACACAGACATGCTGGACAGCTCAAGGCACAGGTAGCAGCTAGGGAGATTTATTAACTTGGCTCAATATGGTAGACACCTAACTTCCATACAAATTACAAAAGTTAGGTACTTAGCCTGTTTGGCTGTTTTGATTTACACTCATCAATGCGTACCTACACTGGCAGGTCTCTAAATACCTTTAAAACCTACTCCATTAAAGCATAAATCTCCTTACAACCACTTGAACTTTCCTTGTGCTAGGACTGAAGGATATGTAGGCGTCTGTTTGCCCCCTCACCCTTTGAAAGCCATGTGGAACTACACACACCTCATTCTGTAGCCTTGAGAGCCTGGGCTCTTGCACACAGATCAGATCAGAAATTGGAGCCTCTTTATCAAACCATATCTGGATTTTTTTCAGTTGAAGAAAGCAGACTACAAAAATTTCTCTGCTATTCTGACATAGTAGCAGAAAATTCGTTTGCATGCAGAGAAATACATAGTTATAAATAAAAACCAAGAAAGAATGAAGATTGCATTAAACACCAAAGTGATCATGAGCAGTAACAGTGAGCTTTTTTTAGGCTCTTTTAACCACACTTTCCCATTCTAGTTTCCATTTGTTAATTTAAAACAAGTGTGTACTTTCCCCACTTGAGGGTTTTTTAGCTGTAATGGTCACCATGGTTATCACAAAGACAATTTAAATGTTAGCAATGCACAAAATTGACTTTTAGTGGTTCATTCTGGAAAATACTTTAAACTCCTGAAGCCTGTGGATAAAAAAAGCTGGTTAAAGAAACCTCTCTGCTCATTTATTTCACAGGTTTGTTTATCTGGATGGTTAAGACTGGGCACATTCCTGAGAGATAGAAACCTGCATCTGGCCCTTAAACTGGCTATGTTTCACACCAAACATTGCATTGTGGGTTGCAAACAAGAGAAGCTATAATCCTGGGAATGGGCCTCGGACTCTCTTCTCCTCAGTTAGTACTTGTACCAAGCAACTCTTTACAGAGGGAAGAATTTATTACTTCTGCCCCCTTCAGCTATGCCTAATTTCCATTCAGTGTATTTTAAAGTTTAAAAAGAAGAGTGTTGTACATATATCTGGGGAACCAGGCATCTGACTCAGGTTCCTAAAATATAGGCAGCCAGGATTTTTGTCCACTGGCCTCCAAAACGTGCCCAGCTGCCCCTCTGTTTAAACATGACAACCTGAATATTTCCTTTAGGATAACTCCTTCACAAGACATCAGTAATTAAAGGTACAAGATTTACTTACACCTCTTTTAAGATTTATCCTTAGCTTGTGGTCCTAACCCTTGTGCAGACCCTGCTGGCAGTGCTTTCCTCTCCTCCTCCCCTGCCTGCCTCCAGTTCTGCCCCACTGCCACCCATACCTGTGTTCTCAGGCAGCACAGGCAGCAGCAGGACTTCCAGAGGGAGAAACAAGCCAGCTGAAATCACCCCCACTGTGGGTATTCCCTGTTAGACTCCTTGCATGTCTCCAAACTAATCCCTGATTGCTGTCTTTGCTTTTATTTTTTTGTTAACAAAAACCATTAAGCTGGGAACACTGAAATCCCCACTGAGCCTTTTCTTTTTCCAGAACTGCCATATGCAGCCTGGCACAGCTGTAATGAGAGTCTCAGAAACAAAAAATCAAGCCAATGTAGTAAATTCCCACTGGAAATGATCCCCAACATCTATAAAGTTTAACATTATCCTCTGTCTAATATAAAATCCCTTGGCAGAAATGATGCAAACTTGCCTTCACTGAATATATTAGTGGAGATGGGGGTAACTCTTGCTAATAAATAGACTGTAAATACTCCATAGACTTCCTGCGTCTGAAATGAACAAAGACAATGGAAAATTAAAGGGAAAGGAAGAGGCAAGGAAAATAAAGAAAAAGAGGAAAGAACAAAGTGTTTTTCTGTTTTATTCAGGTTTCTGGGTTTTGGGGTTTTTTACTCTCTCAAGACAAAGTAGGAACTGTACAATTACAAAATCATTTTCCATGCATCTTGCTAGAGGTGGCATCAGAAGAACTCCAACTTTTAAACCCAGGTGAGGCAAGACCTTCAAGTTATGTGGATTCAATTGTTGCCCTCTTGGCTTTCATGTGATCATGGCCAAGCCACTTAATTCTTTGTTTCAGCCTTGCTTTTGCTCTGGTAGTGATAGCTAAAGCCAATTGGTTTTGGCAACTATGCCTATTCACAGCAAAATCTGAAGATTGCTCAAAAATTATTGTTTTCCTGTTTGCTTTTGGAGGTGATAGAGATAAGGCAGAATTTTCCACCAAGAAAAAGTCCAGCATACAGACTCAGAGCAGATGACATTAACCAATCCACTTGTAAGCTTTGACCCAATTTATGGGAACAGCAATCCCTCGAGACTCCCATGGGTGCTGTTGCCCAGGAGTGAACAGCCCTGCAGACACAGCGTGTGGGTCACAGCCTGAGGAGCTGTGATTCCAGCAGGGGCCTGAGCAAACACAGGGGCTCCAGGGAACTGAAGCCAACAAAGGGATTCATGTGACCACCTCCATTGCAGGTGTAAAGATGAAATTTTCCAAATTCACGTAATTTTAGTGTCTTCAGAATTTGTCATGCTGATTTGATATTCTTGCCCAAACAAAACGGAACACAGAAACATATAATTTTCAAAGAGAAGACAATAACCTTTTGCTTTTTCTCCTAATCTTCTATTTATAATTTATTTCCTCTCTCCTTGTCTGACACCTGCAAAACTAGAGTTTCTAAGGAACGTCCTAATCCTGCATGTTAGAGCATAGCAATGATTACCTCTTGGCTGGAGCTTAGACAAGTGATAAGGAAGGAAGGAAGGAAGGAAGGAAGGAAGGAAGGGAAAGAAAGAAAGAAAGAAGAAAGAAAGAAAGAAAGAAAGAAAGAAAGAAAGAAAGAAAGAAAGAAAGAAAGAAAAGAAAGATGGAATTACCCAAGTATTGAGTTTATCTCAAAAGAGAGAACAAGAGACATTAAAATTGAGAAAATCCAGGTGTATGGAACAAGCATATACTGCCTTAATTGAAACCCAGAAACATTCTAATTGCTAGAAAATGCTAATAAGCAAAACTGCTGGTTCTTGAAGTGAACATTTTACTAAATCACAGGCATTTAATTTCCTCTTGTGCATTTAAATAGCATACATTGCCTGAAAATAAAGCACCAAAAGAAATGTGAAGATTCTGTTTACCAAAAAAGGAATTGTTTTGACAATTAGTGTTTCTTCAAAATGATATTTTAAAATATTATGCATCAGCTAAGCTCAGAGAAAGCACATAATTTGGCACTAATCTGTCTCTAGTTTGAAACAGAGGGCACATTTCAGTGAAGTGTCTTGAGTAACCTTAGCAAGGGAACTTAAAGGAGCTCCTCATTTGACTAAGGGGATGAAAAGATCTGGCACTTTGGAAATCCCAGCAATGCAATATCCTTATATTTCTAATGAGAGCAACTTCATCAGTGCATTTTTAAAAGAACTTTAAGTGATTAACTGATAATTAACCAGTAGAATTGACTTTGATTTCAGACCATCAGCCCACACATTTTTAGGGCCATTTGACTTAGAGACAGAAAACTTCTCTGCAATTCAGAGAATTTGATTTGTGGAACAGAATTAAGAGATTTTGCATAGAATTACTCTGGAAGGTTTATATTAGTTATCTAGGTTTGATAGGACCTCCACTTCATTCCTCTGACTGGACAATTGGAATATTCCTGATCTTTCCACTGAAACACCAGACTGGCCCTTGAGATAAACTAAATTCCCAGTTGGCCTGCAAATTTTCTCAGGACAAGTCATCCATGCTAAAGGACAACCTGATTTCTTATCTTTCTTTCCTACTGAAAAGCTGTGGCAGTAGCCCTCCCCCGTGCAGCCAGCTAGCCCTGGGGGCTGCTCAGACCCTGCAGTGAGACACCCCCATTTCATTAAGGCCAAGCACTCAGTATTCACCTAATGGGACTTTTCAATGAGCTCAGTGCAGCTGTGAGCTGGCATTCACTGTTTGCTAAGCAGTCTTCCCTCTCCTCTGCCCACAAAATCATGATTGTGCTGGCCCTGCTTTATTAAGAAAATTGGGTTATTAATATATGGGGAAATGTATGCCCCAAGAATATTGGTAATGACAGCTTAAAGGGACAAGATTCTAAGGAATCAAGTCTATGTTTGGGCTGTGACTGAAGGTCCACAGAAATGAACAGACCAAATAACTTCAAAATGAGAACATCTTTCATCTTAGTGGTCACATTCAGTGCTTCAATGAAATTTTTAAATTCATTGATGATATAGAAACTGTTACACGTATTCCCCAATAAATGGAAGTTCAGCTCTTAACCTTTTTACAAACCTAATACAAGTAACAACTTTAGTGAAGCTACACCAACAACTGAAAAAAACTCCAGCGAGGATAAGGTCTTTGCTTTAGCAGAGAATGGGTGATAAGTACAGCCTTGTGAAGTGTGTAAAAGTTTTACTGCACAGAAGACTGGTAAAAGTCTAGCAAAAGCAAAGGAAAAAAATGTGAAACAGCACAGACATCTCAACTGTGCAAGGCTTATAGCATAGTATACATAGCTTGTAACTTATATTTCAGCAATATAAAAATATATTTAATAAAATCTACCGAGAACTGTTTGAGGAAGGAATTCTGTGTTTCTTCTGACTCTACTCTTCAGCTGAGTATTTGGCTCCCATAGGTCACTTCCACACACAAGAAGCAATTGCTTTTTTACAACCTTTACCCAAATTCTTTTCCATCCATTGTAATTATAAAATAAGTCAAACTTCTTTCTTTTAGATTTACAGAAGGTTTTTTGCATCTCCTGAACAGGAATTTATTGCACCCATGATGGCAGGCTGCTTCAAGGACACTGAAGCACACATGTGACATCCAAAAGGACCATCCCCATTTCCTGGGAAGGCTGGCATAATTTCCTTAGTCATCTTCATTTTCACTTTACCATTTCCCCATGCTTTCTCAAAAGTGTGGGTATCTCAAACATCTTGCTGAAAGACAAATCTTATAGATCTAGATCTATCTTAATTTTCTGTAAAGAGTCATTCCCACCTGCTCTGTTTGCTGTTCTGCTGGACGATGCCATCTCTGCAGGTGAGCTGAAGTGCTTCAGCTCCATTAGAAAAAGTTCAGTCATACACAGGATCTGAAATCTGAATTCTATTTCATCAGAATTAAATACTTGCTGAAAACTCTCCTACTCTTTCACGACAAAAAACAAAATAAAACAAAGCAACAACAACAACAAAACCCAAACCAGACAAACCCACAAGAAAAAACCACTGTACCTGAGCATCTACTTGCACAGCCCTGTTATCAGCTACTTTAAGGCAGTGTCATTCACCTAAGATAACTCAAGATCTGTCAGGCAAATTTGGCTGCCCAAACATTTCTCTGCATGATTCTGAATATTTCATCCACATTATAAGCAAAACTCTTGCTTTTAATATTGACCTTTGTAATTTGACTTCTGTTCACTGCAAGTTCAAAACTGCTCCTTAGTTCAGGTAGGGAATTGCTTTTTCAAAGCAATACCCTGAGGCACATCAAAGTAACAAGGGAATTCAGCTGGCATGCTCCTCTCTGCACTCCTTGCTTGCCAACAGGAGCCAAAAAAGTGCTGCTGCCAGGAGGCCACTTGGGATGAGCCACCTCTAGCAGCAAAGCCCAAATTTATGGTAGTGCTGGTGCCTACGGACTGCAAAGCTTTTCTGTATGTCCTCGAGCACCCAGAGTTTTGTCCCATCCCTGGCAGTGTCCCAGGACAGGCTGGATACAGCTCTGAGCAACCTGATCTTGTGGAAAGTGTTCCTGCAGATGGTGGGGGGGGTTGGAACTATGTGATCTTTAAGGTGCTCTCCACCCCAAATCACTCGATGGTTCTGTGATTATCTGAAGGCTGTTGGTCCATCTGACATTCTCAGAGCCTTGTGTAGCTTCTTTCCCAGGGTGATCCAACTCAGCAAGGAGCCCACACTTGCAAAGCATCAAGGTAGAAGGCTCTTGTACTTGGGAAAGCAGGAATAATATTGCTGACCCAGCCTGACAGACAGTGCCATGAACCTGCCTGGAGAATCCTTTTATTATGCCTGGCCCATGAAGATACAACAGGTGAGAATTTCTGTAAGAGATTGATGTCAAAAAAAGAATATGTTCTTGGGCCAAAGAGTGATGAAAATTAAATTGTAGAAGTTTTATTAATTCTCATTCTATCTACAAAAAAGCCCAAATCTAAACAGACAACAAAAACCAGAGAAAACAACATCTATTTTCATTCCATGTACAATTCTTAAAAGCAACACTGTAATTGAATGATTCAGAAATACTGGGTCTTGGAGCAGTTATTTTTTCCAAGGGCTCCAGAATAATACTTCAAAATCCCAACAGAATGTCTCCATACAAATGTAGGGGTCCCATTATGTATGGCATCAGTAAAAATCTATGGACTAACAGTCTCTGTGCTTTCCAACAGGAGCTTTCCTGATTTATTTGCCCTGGAAGTTGTCTCTGCTTTCAGTAGACTCCCCTTCTCTGGCACATGGTTCTGGGGTGGCATTAAAGCAGCAAACATCAGGAAACTGCTTCTACTGCTTCCCCATCCTCTGCTTAGCCTCCCAACACCATGCAAGCAGCCATTGAAGCTCCTTGCTGCTCCTCTGGCTCCTGTCTCTCTTGTTGGGATGTGTCACAAGGATGTGCAGGTGTAGATCCTCCAGGGAACTGCCACTTGGGAACGTCCAGCCCTCATCATCAGGCTCTCACAAAGAGCCTCACACTACACCTTTTGGCAAAGCCCAGCTAGTCCTAAAAAAGAGCTCAATAGACAACTTCTTTTGACAGCTTTTGAAGGTATCTGACTTTCTTACTGACTTTTTTCCCTTCTGTCTTTATTAACTTCACCTTCTAATTAGGTCTCATGAAGATACATCTCCTCATTTAACTTAAAAGGTTCATTGACCCTCTGGCATACTGCTATACCCCAGTAACCTGTGAGTACAGTAATTAGGACATTATAAAACACTGAGTTGATCTGCACACTTCACATTCAGAGGAAAAGACGTGTGCTGTGTTGCAAAGAGAGCTGGCTGAAGCAAGGGAAGCCCAAAGTGAAGGAAAAATTAATAATTTAGGAAAGAAAGTTGGGATTATTCACGGGAAGAAGAGATTGATTGGAGCAACAAACTTCAAGGAGAGTTGCTAAGGGCAGCACTCAATTTGCTTCAAGAAAGCTCCAGGAGCAGTAAAGAATAAAAAGAGAGCAAAAGGCAGGAGAGGGAAGGGCAGCAATCACTCATTGACTTTTGTAACACATTCCGACTGCAGCAGACTCACAGTAACAGAGCACATAAGAAACTATCCAAGAGTCAGCTCTTGTCACATGCTGGTCCTGGTGTGACCTGTGAGATGCAGATGGTCCCAAATTGTCTTCACTGCATTCATACAAACAGCCATGTAGCTTCACAAGGATATTCATGCAAATTCAAGAGGCACAATTTAATCATCAAGGAAATCACAGCACCTTTCCTAAAGTGTTTTTCTTGTGAAGGCAACTACCTCATTCTATTCTTATTTACTATTACATTGTTTTTCAGCCAATAAAAGTAGAATGTGTCAAAAGGCCTGACAGCACCAAACACCAAGAGACAGATGAAACTGCAGATACAAGCCAGGGCTATACATCACTGCGGGTATGAAGCAGGATTTCAAGCACTTGTTTCAGACATCCCTGAAAGTAATGGTTTATGAACCACATCCTGGGCTTTTTAATCATCATAGATATACTGCCTTCAACAGGAGTGCACTGCTAAATATACATGTACTGATGCCCAACATGATACTCTAAAACAAGTGTATCGGGCTTAGATCTATGTCAAAATAAAAAATGCATTGATTGTGTACGTGGAACTGTACTTGTACCAATGAAGAATGTAGCTCATTAAATTGCTAGATTTAATGACAAGATTGTTAACATTGCAGAGATATCTGCAAAATCCTTTGGATCATCCTGGATTATCTCTTCAGCTATTCCTCTTACATAATTTTTAATTTCCTTGGCTGTTAATCCTCTTACGGAGGAGGTTTTGAACAAACACTTTAATTTTTGCAAATTGATTTCCATGATATCCCTTTTTCATTGTGCCCCTTCACCGTTCAAGCTCTGCAATAATATTATGTAATGGAGCCCACACATCACCCTTCCCTCTTTTATAAAACAGTCACATCACACCATGTACTTTTACAGGCACCTCAGAAAAATGATTTGCTGGTTCCAAAACCCACACACAATTCTTTTTTTTTTTTCTTTTTTTTTCCACAGAGATCCTGATTTGCTTCTTAAACATCAGTTATTTATCCCGGTAGCAGCCTGAAAAAATAGGCAACGTTAGTCACTCCTGTAAATCCTGAATAAGCCATGTTAACGATTACAGTTTACAAAACTGTTACTGCAGGAGACACCTCAAAGTTCATCAATGAAATAAAGTGCGCCTTAAAGTCTGGTGCTATTCCTATTAATCAAAGCTTTCCGACTTTATAGAAGCAGGCACACTTTGAGAGTATGTGTGTCTGGGGAGCTCAGCTTGCTGTAATTCCATAAACATTTGTCTTCCCTGCAGAGTCACGAGGGGACTCAGTCAGGTATGATACAACCTGGAGTGAAAGCGCTGGGGTGCAGCTCAGTGCCTGAAGGACACACCTTCTACCTTGCCAGATGTGTGCCTGTGAAACTGGTCCCTTAAAGCCCTGCATTTCATGTTTGGCCAGCAGAAAGAGGAAAGACCATGGTGATGCACAGACAAACTTCAATTCCTGTTCAAAAAACTTTTCTCCTTGTTTTTGATTTTTTTTTTTAAATTCATTATATTAGAAGATTTAACACCACTGCATCCACAGTGCACCTAAGGGTTTGAAAGGAAGGAGTTTCTGGAAGAAACAGCTATCCCAGCTTTACTTGATATCTGACCATATTCTTTCTCTCAAGTATCATCTTTATCAACCATGCTTCGTTTTCATATTAGAAGAAACTTTTCCCCTAGATGGTCACCATGAGATCCAGGTAAGTGTGGGATGGTAATTTTGGCATTTGATTGTTTAAAACAGACTTTATTCCAATGATAAACAAACATCAAAGGACACATTCCAGCCAAAGGCAACGTTTGTGTGGATTTCAGGACTCCATCTCTCTCCAACAGGCTGCTACCCAGCCTTTCCACAATCAGCATAAGTCACTCATGTTCCCATTTCACTTCCGTATTTTCCTTGTTGTGAACCAAAGAGGTTCACGGAAGCTTTAGAAAAATCTTCCATAAGAGATTATGCAATGAAAGACATTTTCTCTGCTCACACAGACCTGATCTCCAAACACTATGAAAAATTTTGCAAATAATTGGAACTATATTGAGTTGAGCCAACTCTCATCTAAGCTGTCAGAAAAGATTGGGAAGCACTTGCAAAGGACTAAGGGCATTTGGAAGCATGTCAGAAGGATTAAAGAAGGAAAAAGAATTGTGTGGGTCTTTGAAGGAGATGGCACAGAGAAGAAAAGAACGGAGAGAAGACAGCATAAATAATGTTTCAAAGTTGGAAGTGTCATAATCAGGTCAAAAGGGAAAAAAAGATGGCTTTAGCAATCTGTGTGCTCATAGCTTGAATGGAGATCAGAGAGTGTGTGTTATCACAGACGAGGAAGGATGTAAAGGGATCTGGAGAAGGAGATGTAAAATTGTTTCAGTCCAAGTTTCCTCACTGTAGAGCTCAAAACCTCTGTGTCCTAACCTTACTTGAGAGCATCACTATCAAAATAAAAGCAGCATTCATAACCATTTCTGCTCCTCCTTTTATCCAATCCCACATTTCACAGTTTAATAAGTCATCCTGGTGGATGAAAAGCCTTTCTTTGACCATATTTAAGCTGTTGGTCTATTTACACAGCAGGTGCAACAAAAAGAGCTGCCCTTGAGTTTCCACTCCCCATTAACCTTGCCAGCAAAGGAAGTCTGTACCAGTTTAGGAAAAGCTCACATTTTATGTGCCTGTGGGTAGAGAAGAAGGAAACGAGCAGGTAGCAACAACCCTGTCTCTCTCTTAGTTTGGGGTTCATTCCAGCTGCATTGTTTATACTTAGGCTTTGGTTTTTGGCATTTTTCCTTTAATCTTATATCTCTATTAACTCACACATATTATGATAAGACAATAAGGTTAGGTGTACAAAGTCAGCTATTCAAATCCAAAATTCAGGCTGTCTTCAAAAATCAGTATCAGGGCACATAGAATTGAAGCAGCGTCCTACAGAGCCACCTTGATATAAAATCACCCTGGCTAAAAAGTAACCATGTGTCTCTATCCTGTAGGAACCAAGAAATGTGGTTGGATAGTGGCCTTTGCAAGTGTTTTCTGGCATCAGAGAAACAAAATGTATGCCATTGTCCTCTGGTGCTCTGGGTGCAGGGTGTTCAACATCCTCAGGTCTCAGCCACTCCCTCTCTCACCACTTTCCAGGTCTTTTCTCTTCTTCCTGCCCAGGCACCTTACCCTTCTCTGCCCTGCTCCAATTCCCTTACTTTTATTCTTGGCAACAGCTCTCCCACTTCTGCTGAAACAGAGAAAAAGCCTTGAAAGGAAAAGGCTTCTTTTAGAGTCAGCCCAGGAGTCCAGTCCAGTCCCATGTTGTTCAGAAAAATTTGATATTGTTTAAGTTGGATCATCAGGGGAAAAAATAATTAAACTGAAGCACACTAATTGAAATTCACCCAGCAAAAACTGGCTCTTTCAGAGCCCCTCTGGTCAAGAGTAAACCCCGCTCATGGACTCTGACCACAGATGAATGTGATGATAGGTGATCCTTTTTTTTATTAAAAAAAAAAAAAAGAGAAACATGAACTCTGTTTGTTCAGCATGTCTACAGTCCCACTTCTGGGAGCCAACATAGTCATATCAATATATCACTGTCACTGCTTGATAAACAGCCCCAGATTTATGGCAGGCACAGGACCCTAAAATAAACATATAACAAACAGTTCTGAGAGCAGTAGAAGAAGCAAAGTCTGATTTATTAAAGATGAGTTATAGCTGAATTTGCTAACAAACTAAGCTCTGACCAATCCTTTTCCCTTGGCTGAAACAGCCAAAACACTTATTTCAGAGGTGGTCTGCCTAGTGCAATTGAGGATGTGCTCATGTTAGTCTGTCCCTCACTGGTCCCCCCTCTTTTTTTTTCCCAGTCAACTTTTCAACTTCAAACCTGTTAGAAAGTTGTGTATCTATGTCCTCTATCTCCATGTGAAATTCAGCAAAACAGCTTGAAAGTCATTGGAGAAATTATACATATGTATGTGTTCTCTTCATACAGACATTAGTTGAAACAATAAATCATAGATCTGTGCAGGAAACTGATATTTTCATAGTTTTCCAAGTACTGATACAATTTTTCCTTTATTAAATATGTCTATAATATCCATTGATTCTGTAATCATACAGGTCTGTAGATAATTTTTAGATCATAGAAATTTGAAATTCAAATTATAAATGAGTGACCTGCAATAACCTAGTGAGAACTAACTGTTTATAGAGGAATGAGTCAAAGCCAGTCTTTGATGCCTCTGACTGCTGATCCATTTCTATGCAGCAAAGACACACACACTCCTGGGTCAAGCCACTAAAGATCTTTCAACTTGGCCTTCACTTTCGTTCTTAAATGTCTTAGTGAGAATATCCAATACAAAAATATCCTGGTATATTTGATTTGATTTCTCCATATTGTAGGAGGAATGATGTGCATTGCCATAAGTACAGTTTACACTACAGGGAACAAACAACTCTAAAAGTCAATGACAGTGAAGACAAAGACCTCCTAATGTGAAGTATCAGAGACAAAAATTAGTGGGGAAATAAGTGAGGGGAAAATTAAGAGCTGATAAGACAGAGGGAATAACCCCAAATCTCTGAATAACCTACAGCAATTTACACACCCTTCAGAAATGCAAAGTTTTCTGAATTAATGTGGTTATGTAGAATACATATTGCTATTCCACCAGCCCATATGAATACAGCTTTCAGCCTTAGGAAGAGTATGTTCTTTCAGGGCACTCACTGATACCTGTTTGAATACCTGTTCTCTTTATCCTATCCTACCAAATCCTATTCTTCTTACATCCCACTTATCATTGCATCTTGCCACAATCTTTCAGCTGAATGTTACATAATAATACTCAAAACTATTACATACAGCATTCCAAATTTTTCAGTAATTGTTTTATTCTCGAGACAATCTTTTCCTAAAAATAAAAAAAATTGCAAATTCATATTACACTGACTAATTTATATATATGTTTTTAAATCCAGATAGTCTCACAAAATACAAAGTGAATCCTTGTGTTCCTGAAGCTAAAATGGGATTTAATTAGACAGAAGGTAGCTCTTGGTGCTGGGGCTAGTAGAATTAGCACCCCTACAGCCATTCTCATGGCCAGAAAATGCCAGATGGTAGCTTTTGGTGATTTTTGTAGATCAGACACCAACAAGTAATTTTGAACCTTTTGATTGCCTTTTTAAAATTACCCACTGGCCCTTATTTGAGTGTCCTTTTTCTTATTGATTTCAAGAAGAGCTGGGTGTAAGCTGCACATCTGAAAGTGTCTGTGGTCCTAAGCTCTAGTGACTGTAGGTTAAATATTGGAATTGTTTGGGTTTTTTATGAAAGGTATCAGAAAGATGCTCCCTCCAGAATCAAAATGGCACTGGGTATTTCTACTCTGACTTCTGGGGCCAAATGCAATCACTTAAGCTTCAATGTTTGCTGGTTTTGAGTTTCACAGCTGTGTAGCTCCTGACCCAAGTGTGACCTGCAAGTCCTAATGATGCACAGCACAAAGTGGTGTGACCTTGTAGAGTAGACCTCAGGGTCCCAGCGTTACAACAATGACACAAAAAGATAGCTATGAAACTAAGTAAAGTGCTCAAAGTTAAAATTTCTCTTTTAAGATCAATGAAAATATTTTATTTGAAGAAGTTATGGCCTGTTTCTGTTAATAATGAGGCTGCTGCCAGAGAACCTAAGAGATACATCCCCCCAGGCAATGGTACAGAACTAAAACCAAGTAAAAGAGACTACAATATATTAATTAATCATTGGACTTCCAGCTTCTCATTAACAGTCTCCACTGAAGTTTCAGTAATTCCTAAGCATTCCATAATAAAATAGAACCCACTTCAGGGATTCAAGTAACAACAGATTAATTCAGCAAACTTCTGAACCTAGAGTGGGGATTGAGTTCTAATCCTAAATCTAAGGAGGATTAAGGAGGAAAATACCATGAGCACAGAAAGGCCAAGATAAAACCAACCAGCCAACCAAAAAACAATGAGGCAAGGCAAGGCAAATTTTCTATTATATGAAATTTAAATATATTAAATATTCTATTTTTTTTTTCTTGCAAAAACGAGAGGAGTTGGACTGCCTGGTGCTATTAAGAGATTTTTCAAAGGAATATAAATACTATCATCTACAAATTAAAGGTTTGGAGTTTTTTGTTGGAGTTTTATTTTGGTGGTGGGTTTTTTTTTCTTGGTGGTTGATTGGTTTGGGTTTTTTTAACATTTTGACTTAATACATATAAAGTAAAGGGTTTAGTTAGTGAAGAACAAAAAACTTTAAATTTTCTGAGACATTCTGAAAACTCCATGACTCCAGTCAGATGCCAGGAAGCCTGGGTTCAATTACTTTGCATCTTGTGGTGGACAAAGATTTCTGTTGAGTTGTGTCAAGGCTGAAGTGTGAACTTATTAGACTTGCTACCACTTTTTAGAGACAAAAAAGATCTACAAGTGGAGCAGTGGACAAGCAGAGGAGGATCTGGCTAAGAACAAATCCTTTGATATGTGCTTTCTATGGCACAGTGTTGCTTAGTTATGAAGAAGTGATGCAGGTCTATGAGTCCCTTCTTGGAGCCACATAAACACAGTTTTCTAAGAAATTTTACAGAACATTCAACTCCTGTACATTTTCCTTGAGTGTCTTGTGTTCCTTGAAAGAAAAAAAAAAAAAACAAAAAAACAGAAAACCACTTTTCTTTTCCCAAGAGTTTCACTTTTCATCTTCAGCATGGTGTTACAAGTTCATGAGGATAAAAAAAGACAGCAAAAGCAGTAAGTCAGTCCAGCTTATTCTAATGAACAATGTTACTGTTGCAGTCACTATCCAGCTAAATGGTGCCCCACTTCAAATATTAGCATTATAAGTTCCCAAGGAAAAAAAAAGTAATTCTAAAATTTTTAACATTAAAAAAAAGAAAAAAGTCTACTCAATACAAGTAAAAATGCCATATTCTTGTAACTTTGAATTAGGTTTGCCATAATTAGAAGGGGTGTAGAAAAATGAATTTCAGGACAGGCTGAGTTTCTCCTTAACAAAAGTTACAGCCATTTTAAATATTTTTTTAAAATTAAGTCAGGATAACTCTAAAAGGGCTCTGCATCAGTTACTCTACTGATAAAATATTGTCTGTGTAAGGCAGTGAAGAGCTAAGGAAATCACAAAGCTCTCAAAGAATCACAAAGAAAAAACCCAGTCACTGTATTAGTGGTCGTCTCACCTGCACAATTTAAGTTTGCACATTACTTTTCTGTATCTCACTCTCAGTGCCAGGGACTGATTCAATACAAAGAAGTATGAAGATGAACAATGGCTTTTTTCACCTTTACAGAAGTCAGCTCCACAACTGCAGTGTGCAGATATTCTGCACGATGCAATGACAGCAAGGAACAATTGAGTTTTAAGTTTAATTCTGCTGTGCCACAAAGAAGTGGAAAAACTTCCTACAGAAAGTGAGTAATTTCTTAGCATGGATAAAACGGGCTTATGTCAGCTTATATTTGATATCTATTCTTATTTTTGCCCATATTCAAAAAGATATTTTTAATGATTTTGCTTTGAGTCTGAAAAGAAAATCAAGCTAGGAACAGTATAGTAATATTTAAAAGATTATCTGGACTACCTACCTGAAATGGAGCATTACTGCATTTTTGTACAATATACTCTTCAAAGAGATGGTGTCTTAAGTAATAATCACTGCTGGAATCTGTGGAGCAAAAGGAAGAAATTAGGCTTGATTAATGTATGTTTTTGACTGAGTAATTCAACAGAACAAGACATGAAAAGGGAAAAGATCTTCATATTCTGTTAACAAGTTCACAAAAATGCAGGGAGGGTAACATCTGTGAGCCAGATAAGGTAGGAGGCAGAGAAATAACAAATGAGACAGATGCTGTCAGAGATGGAAAGACTCACCTGGAGGATAAATTATTCCATCTAACCACCTTTAGTTCAGGGACCTACAGCTCTCCCATGGGCTCTGACTTTTTTTAGCTGGTTTAGAATATTCAATTTTTTCTGGGGTTGCAGCACTGTGAACATACTATAACTCATTTATATTGAGGATAATTTGATTTGGTTTTTTTGTTAAATTTGTTTTGTGTCAAATGAAAACCCCAGGGATATTAGCTGCATTAATGCACACAATTGCTATCAATTTTTTACCAGTTGAATGTCATTTTGTCAACTTGGTAAAGATCAGCAAGACTACAATAAAAAGAAAGCATGATTTTCAGACACATCTGTTAACTCTGGGGGTTTCCCACCTTCTTCAATACAGACAATGAACTACAAGCAAATGGGGCTCATTGGTTTCTTCCTGGTAATCCCATTGCACAAACTTATCTTATATCACCTTTGGGATGAGAGACAATCAAATGCACAAGCAAATATTCCCATAAATTTGGTATTTCTACGATGAGAAATGTTTGGAAGTTCAAGATAACTTCCACATTGGAAACACAAAGGAGAATATGCAGTTACGTTTGGGTCATTGTATTCAGAATACTAATTTATAGGTATTTTGTATTAAAAGGACATAATCCACATTTTTTTAGTTTTCCTTTTATCAGTGAATCTTTGAGAAAATCCAGAAGATTGCTCCCACAGTGACTTTGAACCACAAGTATGCTGACCTTTAAAAATCAACACCACTTTGTGGTTCCGTTCTTATCTTTCCTCTCACTGATAACCATGACAAAATTGTTGGCAGACTGTGAATATCTCAGACCACGGACTTCCAGTGAGTCACCAACTGTTCAGATACCTCATTATTCACAGTCCAGTTTCCTCCTCAAGCCTCAAGGGACCACTGGTGTGTGAAGTGCAAGATGTTAGTTGTGATTCTGGATCTGGCACCTTGATAGAAAAGCTGTCCTGCCTTGAGTCCTAAGGCAAGAGCAGCTGTATATCCAAGCGGCATTGAGTTTCACAGGGGCTTTTGGCATAAAAAATGCCTGTGCTGCTTTGGGACCCCATACTCAGGAAGGCTTTGCAGAGTATATTATTAAATTAGTTTTACCCAAAGAGCAACAGAAAAGAGAGGAACAGAAAACATTTTGTGTTGCAGTCCCCACGATGAGGCCGCGTCCTTTCCCCAGGTGTGGCAATGCTGCTGCAGTCCCATCAGGATGAGCAAAAGGAACAGGAAAGGCAAAGATTGCAGTGAAACAGAGCAGGGCTGAAGGACCCCAGGAGGTGCTGGACTGTACAAGCTGGGGGTGGGGGAATGAGACAGGATTGGCAGGATGTGTCTGGGAGGAACAGGGAGAAGAAGGTGAGATGTTAGGCGTGTGGTCACACTTTGGTCAGAGAAAAGTGCTCTCCTTTGGTTAGAGAAAAGAGGTGACAGAAAGAGGTATTTTTCCAATATCAGCAAGAAGCTAGGTCTTGAGGCAATATAAATCAAAATATAAATGTAGCTGCTGACCATGACAACCTAATACAGATTCTCACCTCTCTTCTTAACCTCTCTTGCTTGTATTATGTCCAGCTTCTGCTCCAGTCATGGTATGTTGTTACAATGGACTTTGTAGCTTCTTTGGCTTCCTATGGAGATCTAGTAATCTGGTTGGGTTTTTTCCTTTTTTCTCAATTATCAAAAAAAGACTAGCAGTAGGTACTTTGGTACAGCTGACAAAAAAGTCTCCCCATGTTTTTTTGCTTTTGACACATATAAATGAATGTAAACAGTTACCATCATTGAGAGGAACTACAGAGAGCATTCACTAGGAAAAAAAATAAGCAAAACTCTTGTTAAAAATCCACCCTGGTGATTTTTGTATTATATATTTGTGTCCTAATAGTATTTGAACTAAATTTCTTTTTTGTGATATTTCATAGAGGCATGCTTATAATCACACATAATTATCTGAGCAAGAAAAGAAACACTGACTTCCTAAAGAAATACAATAGATTTTTAGATACTTGTTTCAAAGCACAGTAAAAGGTGTCAGAAAGCCCCCCATACTTCAAAGTTTCTGACTCAAGTCCAACCACTGCAGCTCAGGTCCACGTAAAATCATCTGCTAAGGTCAAAAAAAGCAGCCCACTGCCTGTGTGACACTGTCTGAAACAGTAAACCCTGCTTCTCATCACAGAGCTGCTTCCAGGTCTGCTTGGGTTCCTGGTGCTTTCAGTCCCTCAGTCAGAGCTACTCTGTGTCTTCTCTGGCTGCAGTCCTCCTGCACCCCTTCAGACTGAGAGAGACAAATACATGGATGGAGGCAACTCTTCAGAGCAGTATGATCAAGAGTGCCTTCCTAATGGCTTCAGGTGGACTTGATAGGCCTTGGTTCTAGTGCCTGTTATCTGAGCACAATAAAGCTTCATGGAATAGGAACCTAGCCATATAAAAACTGAGAGCCATCCTAGGAGCTGGCTACTACATTGATTCCACAGATTAGAAGGTCTATTCCTTTTTGTTTTTCAGAGGTAGGCATCAAAACTCTGTGGCATATTAAGCATTGTCCATTAAGTATGATATGAAAAAAAACTACCACCTGGTTCTACTTAAACCTCTAAAAAATTGGGATCACAGGAAAGCCCTAAATGCTGAAGCACATCACTGTCTCAGGGGTGCTCAACAACAGTAAGGTGGAAGAGCCTAAAAATAGGGTCCACCTGTTTAAGTCAGAGACGGCTGAAGACAGGTAGAGATGAGCAAAAGACTTTGCAATTAAACTGCTATGTAAGCAAAACTCATCCAGAGCCCTTAGAGAAACATGTTCCTGATTTACAATCAGCTCCTTGAGGAAGGTGCTAATAAACTGTGACTGGACTTTCGACCACCCTGAGCTGTGTGACTCATGTGGTTGCCTCCACCATGCCAATTCCTCTTTAACACCCCACACTGCTGTTTCTGATTCCTGTGATCTCTAGGAGATGTCTAAACTCAGTCTTGGGGTGTTTCTCCTGTGGTGTGGACCTCCCTCACCCTTTGTGAAGTTCCAACACATCACAGCTCCTGGCAAAGCCTCTGCACAGCTGTTTCACCAATGGCAGATGATGACTGTAGGATTCCAGCCTTAGAGCAATGAGGGAGAAGGAAGGGATAGAAAAGCTTCAATTTGAGTTAGTTGTCTTGCATGACATAACTGCAGTTACCTTCTTTCAAGATTACTAGGCACAATTTTCTTTTCTTTAAGTGTCTCATCTGAGGGGCTTTTCCTTGTTCCTCTAGCAAATTTGAGACTATTTATGTTTCTATTAATCTTCTATTAAGACATTTTTCATCTTTTGTTTTATGATCTCACATTGGCATTCCTTTGATAAAACATCTATGTTAAGGCATTTCTCTGTGATATTTGGATATAACAGACTTTGAAATAAATTAGTCCTTGATTAGTCTCTGCCTGTTTCTCCTCCCTCTCTGCCTTTCCTTAAACTTATCCCAAAAAAACATTTCAACTTAAAACTTGAATTCTTGAGATTAAAACATGTGCGTGAGACTCATTATTTTTTATCTGAAATGGGGTAGACAGCAGGTAGCATTTAGTGCATTCCCTTTTTCTTGAAATTGCTATCTCTATTTTTTCATGCTGTTGTTCTGTACTTTTGCAATATCTGTATTGAAGAAAACATTAGAAAAAGAGGAAAAAGGAGGATAAAACGGATTTTTTTGCCTCTCTGGTGTAATTTCTTTCCCCCATTGGTTTCTCTGAAATTATCAAAGCCATCTACCAAGTTAGCAAGAAAAGGTTTAAAATGTGTTTGTCCTCTGGTTTCCTGCTGCTCTGCTTGAGCCTCTTTTTCCCTTTGCCATTTACAGCGATAGCTTCATTAGCAAGGGATTACAACAACCAAACCTGCTCTGATTCTCCAGGGACTGCCCCCCCATCTTCAATTACTTATTTAGCTACTGCTGTACATTCAAATCAGCCCCTTTTCCAGCTGGTTTGACCTGGCCAAACAAACAAGCAGCCCTAACCTGACAGTATATCCTGATTGAAGGGATCCCTCCTGGGTGAACACATCCTCACCTGGCACAGAGCCTCCCCAGCCATGTCTCTGCTCACCTCCCAGAGCTGCAGGAACATGAATAAAGGCCAGGATCAGGGAGAAAACTGCAGCTCCTAATGCCTTTGCCATTTATAACTGCTTCTAAGTCATCTCTTGGACCTAAGGGCCATGCACCTTAGCCAACAGTGGTCTCCACACCAGTCAAATATAAGCAGAAGAAACAGATAGTCCAGGTTTGAAAGTGTATGCGCCTCGTTCTTCACACCCTCCTCCTCCTTCTCACCTCCCAGGGACTGAAAGTTTTGTCACTGCTGACAGGGTCAGATTATCACATCACACTTACCCCAAGGAATTGTAAAATGTCAGGCTTTTCTGCATAGAAACATGGATTCAGATGCACTCCCAAAACACCAAAGGGAAACGTGCAAAGATAAGTCAGCTCAACAGAGAAACCATGAGAACAATCATTCTCAGCCAGTGAAGGAAGCTGACAAATAATTCATTGGTGACCTCTAGAAATTCAGATAATCAGTGGTAAAGTATGCTCTGCCACCACAACATGTAGCTCTCCAGGAGATTTTATGAAACCAAGATGATGCTGAAAACAGAAGGACCTCCCAACAGCTTGTTTAGCACCAAGGAGGTACCAGTTATTTTGGGAATCTGAATAAGAAATACATAACTAGCTTATTGTATAAAGAATACAAGTACTGTAAAAGGTGGTATCATGTTTTCTGCAGGGACCTTCTACACATATTCAGTGAATCACAGGAAATCTAGTCTTTCCAAAAAAAGAAAAAAAAAAAAACCCAAACCAATGCTTCCCCTGTGTACAGCAAAGAAAATATCATATTCTATTTAAATCAGTTAGGTATTGGAAAATTTTTTTAGCTGAGACAAAAAAACCAACCAACCAACAACAACAACAACAAAAAAAAACTGGAAAGAAAGCTACTATCTACAATCTTGGTACATTTAAATGTTTCCCTAATTTTATAAACAAGGTCGCGCTGAAAGGTAAAATACCAATGTCCACCCTGTGTGCCTTTGAAAACAGCCATCAAGGAAGATTAAAACCAACATTATTTCCAGTCTAAAAATAAGCTCTGAAAGCACTGTACTCCATGTATCTCTCAGTCATACTTTGTTTCTTTTGCACTGCTCTGGCACAAATGGGCTCTCAAACCAGCTGATAACACTGATCACCTTGCAGGGAGAGATAAAAGGAGTCTCTTTTTGAGAAGACTGAGAACTCTTCTCTTGTCTGTCTTACCTCTGGGAAAACACTTGCAGCTCTGGACACTGATTTCTGAACCCAGGAGTGTGAAGGTGGCCCTGCTGCAGTCACTACATGCTTCACCATGGGCAGAAAGTACAAATGAGTTCAGCATCCTCATTTCTGAAGAAAAATTTTAGCAATTGCTAAATCTAACTTTTTTTTTCCTATTAGCACATGTAAATAGATGAGATAGACCAGCTCTGCTTAACAAGCTGGTCTTGACTAAAATATCACTAAAATTAAGGAGCCTCTAGAACACTCTGGTTTACCCACACTGATGCTCTGATTTGCAGAAGACAGGTGAAATTGTGAGCTTGATCCTCTCTATCTCAACGCAGAGTGCCCAACAGACATGTACAAACCTTATGCTACCGTCAAAAATTTCTCCATAGCAGGGCAGCTGGCAGACAGATCTGTCAAATGACTATTCAGGTAGACTCAGAAATAATGGAATTCAGGCACATTCTGGACAGCCTTATGTGTCCAGAGCAGAGGGACAGAATCTCCTCCCATGACCTGCTGGCCACATTTCTCTTGATGCAGCCCAGGACACAGTTTGCTTTCTGGCCTTCAAATGCACATGGACAGCTCATGTCCCACCTCTCACCCACCATCACCCCGAAGTCCTGCCAGGCAGGGCTACTCTCAATTTGTTCATCCCCCAGTCTGGATTGATACTGAGGTTGCCCTGACCCAGGTGCACCTTTGCACTTCATGTTGTTAAACCTCATGAGATTCCTGGGGGACCAGTTCTTGAGACTGTCCAGGTCCCAAGGCATCCTGTACTTCAGGTGTGGCAACCACACCACTCAGCTTGATGTCATCTGCAAGCTTGCTGAGGGTGCTCTGATCCCTTTGTCTATGTCATTAATGAAGATATTAAATGGCACTGGTCCCAGTACAGATCCCTGAGGGACATCACTTGCCAATGATGTCCATTGGGACACTGAGCTGTTGACTACAACCCTCTGGATGTGACTGTCCAACCACTTTCTTCTGCACCAAACAGTTCACCCACTGAGTCCAGCTCTCACCCATTTAGAGACCAGGCTGTTCTGGGGGGCTGTGTCTAAGGCTTTGCAGAAGTCCAGATAATGGCATCTGTATCCCTTCCCTTGCTCACTGATGTAGTCACTCCATTACAGAAGGCCACTGGGTTGGCCAGGCAGGTCTTGTCCTTGGTGAAGCCCAAATCACCTCCCTGTTCTCCATGTGCCCTAGCATGGCTTCAGGGAGGATCTGTTCCATGATCTTCCCAAAGGTGATGCTGACAGGTCTGTAGTTCCCAGGGTCCTTCTTTTGACTCTTTTTGGAGCTGGGTACAATGGTTCCTCCTTTCCAGTCACCAGGGACTTTACCTGACCTTACCTGTCATGGCTTTTCAAATATCATGGAGAGATGCTTGGCAACTACCTCAGTCAATTCCCTCAGGACTCTGGGATGCAGCTTATCAGATCCCATAGACTTCCATCCATTCAGGCTCCTCAGGTGGTCACAAACTTGATCTTTACTTACAGAGGGATGGACTTTGCCGTCCCAGTCCCCATCCTGATTTCCATCCACTCAAGGTGTGGGAAGAGAGGTTGCCATTGAAGACTGAGGCAAAAACGTTGTTGAAAACCTCAACCTTTTCCTCATCCATTGTTACCAGTTTACCAACACTGTTCATCAGGAGCATTCACCTTCTCTGACCTTCCTTTTCTGGTCAACACACCTGTAGAAGTGTTAACTTCCTGCTAATCTTCCTTGCCAAGTTCAGTTTCAGCTTCACCTTGGCCTTCCTCACCCTATCCCTACACAACCAAACTTCATCTCCATACTCGTCCCTGCTCACCTGTCCTTGTTTCCACTGCCTGTGCTTCTTTTCCTTTAGTTTGACCAGCAATTCCCTATTCAGCCATGCCAGTCTCTTGTCTTCCTTGCCCTATTTCTTGCTTCTGGGGATTGCCAGCTCTATTGCTATTTTCATAACTTTTTGCACTGGAAAAACGGTGCGATGAATTATACATTGTTGTGCTCCAGAGACTCCTACCAATTCAACCTACAAACCTCAGTGCTCTCCATATTTGCATCTTCTGAAAGACTTTCTGACCACAGTGCTGAGCTTTTCAAGTATTTTATGGCCATTTACAAGACCACGAGATACCAGCATCTTGTTGGGCTGAAAGAGAAACAGAACCTGCAGTCCGCTGAAGGGCAGGACTGCTATGCTGGCTTAGGTGTGCTCCTCCTCGAAATATGTGGTGGTCAGACCCCAGTGAGCTGCCTTGTAGGGGTGACCTGAGCTGGTAACAAGGTCTGTCCCCTCCAACTCCATGATTGCACTGGAGGAAAGCTGGAGAATGGAAGAGACTCCTGCTTCACTTGGTCGGTTGGACAAGCGCTAGAGCTTCCTTCATGCATGGGCTTGGCAACAGCAGTCCCATTCCTTTTCACATTCCCAGAAGGTCAAAGTCAATCAATTCAGACCTTCTCAAACCTATTTTAGTTTTGCTTCTGACAATTCTACTGAGGACGCCTTTGGACAGCAACTGTGAAGAGCAGTGAGTCGATAATTCTGCTCTGGTGGCTGTCCCTCAGTTGTGCTACAAACCTTTCTAAACCATGCTGCTCAGAACATGTGGAAAATATGTGCAGTCTTCCAGGAAGCTTTTCATTTGCTATTCACTTCAAGCAGCAGGAAAGTCTTCCTCAGATTTCCATTTTAAACACCAAATCAAACTAAGTCTGAAGATTATTGTTTTCCTATGAAAAACAAATGAATAATTAATTGTCATGGGATTTCTCTGTGTAGTTCCAATGCGTGAGGAATTAGCTGGAGTCCTTGAGATTGAAAACAATTAATGAACACAGGATGTGCAGCCTCTGCATGAACATTTTGGATTATTCCACATCGTATTCTGCCAATAATCCCACTGTTGCTAAAGCACACATCCAAAGCTCAGAAGTTACAGCACATGTGATGATGACACATTTACAATAATGCCCCATATGTGATCACCTTTAATTTCAATGGAACACTGGCAACAATACACACCCAGCATGTATTACAGAGGCTGTAAGAGAGTCATTAGGGTGGGATGCAAACATCTGAAATGAACAATGGACAAAATTTGGCACGTGCTAATAGAACCATTAAAATATCTGAATAACAAGGAAGATGTTTACTGCTCCCCACAATGGAAGGCTTTAAAACTATTCAGACCCTGAAAATTAAGCTCTGTGTTTTGTTCAGGAAACAAAATCTACAGCAATCTACAGCAGTGTTTCCACCACTGTATTGCAGCCCAGCCTCTCTCAGCCACACTCTCACTGCCCATGTAGGTGTCCCAAAATCATGACTGTTCACTGCCCTATTAATTTTTAAAGGGTACATTGGGATAGACCCAGTTTAAACCCAAGAAATAGAACGGATAGGATTAGTTTACAGCTAACTACTTTGTCTCCAACCCTGGCCTTTCTTGCTGCAGACTCTCCACTATTTTCTAGCATAGACTCTTTTACAAAAACCCATAGTCTGGAAACAGCTTGTTTTAATATGAAAAATCTTTTGTGGCTTGTAAGTAACCTTGCTCTAAGGACATCCCATTTTTATCTGGAAAGTGCATGGCCACATTGGGCTTATTCCAGTTCCTAGAGAACATATGCATTGATAACACTTACGTAGAAGTATACATTTGTTTCAGTGGCTTTTGCAAGCTGAATGAGCTCAAATTGCCAGAACATCTTGTCTCTTTCTTCCCAGCTGTAGAAGCTATAAAGCAAATCCTAGCAATAAATGAGTAAACTTCAAAAAAGCTTGAAGTTGCTTTCAAAGGAAAATCAAATGTTTGAAAATTTTTTTCAGTAATCAGCTCCCTAATGACATAAAACTGATCTGGAAATCTCACAAGCACTGTCATTGCAAGGTCAGCAATTCAAGCCTGTGATGTCACAAAGTCAGCTCATGATACCATGAGGGCTGATCCTGACAGTAGAAAATGAAGATGGATATAAAAGAAAAAAAGGATCCTTAGAATTGAACAGAAACAAATTTTCTCCATCTATTATGAAAACAGTGACCCCAAAAAAACCAGAGAAATCCAAGAAGTGTCCCACCTGAGAGGAAAACCCTTCCATTTGCATTCATAGTTTTTTAGATACCAGAGAAATCAGAGAAGAAACTTAGAAGTATCAGAGATATTAAAAACTTCTGACAAATTTTTTCACATTCACAAATATAATCACTGAGGAGACAATAATTCACAAATTCTGATATTTGTGATGAATATGCTGAACATGCTGGAATTTACCCAGCTCTGACTTTCGGAACTGCTGCCTTTTGACTTTGAGATGAAACTGTAAGGAATCAAAATACCAGATACTACTGCATAAATGTGTGCAAGTATCTCAGTGAATCTTTTGGAAGAAGGGAATGGATACTGGTTGAAGTCATTAGGAATAAGAATTCCAAAATATATTAGAGTCCTGTAGAAATTGCTCTCTGTGCTCAAGAGCCTGGTGTTCCAGCTGCTGTTTTGTGGAGCCTAGGTGAAAGGAATGCTTTATCCTGGGCCTAAGCCACCATCTTAAGTGGTTCCCTCCCTAAGACAGGTGTTCTAATTGCTGCTTTCATTCTTTTGTGACAATTATGTTTTGTACAAAAAGGAATTTGTTTTATACAGTTCACTTATGCCCAGAAGGAGAAACTTCACTAGTTTTGTGATCATTTTCAGAAGCAGTATCCCTGAAGATGGCACATTTGGAAATGGCATTATTTCATACTGCTGCATAGCAGCAACTGGCACCCCAGTCTATAAAAGATACTACTCAAAAAATATAAAATAGCCAACACCCACAAGAAGAAACAGAGTTCTATTCTATCCCAAAATATACCTCTGCAGAGTACCTGTTATATTGCATTTAATCTAATTTACTAAAGGAGAGATGAATCCCCTTGCTGCAATCAAGCTATTTTTAAAAAGAGATTGGTGGTGATTCAGCTGAATGGTGACTAAACCACTGACAAATTTCCCCTGTCAGCTTGTGTGTATAAAAAGATGCTTTGCTGGAATGTATCATCTGCAGATACCACTATCTTTTTGGACTCCACTTTGATGGGAAGTTTTCCAGTCAAACTATATTATTTTAATTATTATTTAAAATTATATGCATATCAAGCTTTGAGCACATTTCAGAAGGGCATCAGGTCATACAATTGAGCTGTACTGGGTTTGCATGGCTGGGAGTGGCTTCTGTGGGCAGTTTCCAGAAGCTTTCCCCAAGTCCAACAGAGCCAATTCCAGCTGGCTACAAGACAGACCCACCACAGGAGAGAGACCGTGTGGGAGGAACAGCTCTGCAGACTCACTTTGGAGCCATTTGTGGAGAACTGTCTCCCATAGAAGGAGCTCCCCACTGGAGCAGGGGAAGAGTGAAGAGTCACCCCACCGAGGAGGGAGGAGTGGCTGAGACAAGGTCTGACCACAGACTTCATTCCCCATCCCCTGGACCACTGGATGAGAGGAAGGTAGAGAAAAACAGGAGCGAAGTTATGCCTGGAAAGAAGGGAGAAGTAGGGGAAGGTATTTCTAAGATATGGATTTAGTTCTCATTATCCTATTCTGATTTAATTGGTAATAAATTAAACTAACTTCCCCAAGCTGAGTCTGTTTTGCCCATGACAGTAACTGGTGAGTGCTCTCTCCCCATCCTTATCTTGACCCACAAGCCTTTCACTGTATTTTGCCTCCCCTGTCCAGCTGAGGAGGGGAGTGACAGAGTGGCTTCAGTGGCTCCCTGGTGTCCAGCCAGCATCAACCCACCACACAAACCACAACAGAGAGAATTTGAAACAGATATTGCACAGGATCATTAGCGGAAACCGCTTGTTTAATTTACTTTATCTGAACTGAATGTATCTTCTGAAAGGATAAACAGAGATACATTCCCATGAACAGAAAAGCAGAGTCATCCCCCATTCTGAATGTTAGTCTGCAACTCAAAAGATGCAGCCTGAGTTGCTTGCTCTCTACAAGCTGCTGCTTTTGGCAGGTACAGGATTACGTCTATGGACTAGGGATGACGCTGATGCCTCCTGCAGCTGTTCCTACCTGCAAACTTCCAGTTAATATAGCAGAATAAGGAGGGGAGAAAATGAGTTCTTCATATACATCAGCAGAGAGAAAGACATTAAATCCGTAAAGTAAACTAAACCAGAAATGGGGTTGAGAAACAACTATTACAGTTCCTTGATTAGGGCACCTAATTACTCTATAGCTCCTTTGGAAACTGCCTTCTAGGGACTATAGCAGAAGCTCCTGCTCATGACATTTATCAGGATGTAAGTTTGGAATATAATAATCCTGGCAGTTCACTAATGGGTTTGCCTGGTCTTGAAAAATTGATTTCCTAGGAAATCACTTTTTAAGATCTACCTGTAGTTCTGTCTGGTTTCTCTGATGATTTACAAGACTAGATAACCTGTTTTCTTGCCATGGTGAGAAAAAGTCTTGGAGAGCACAGATGAATGTTTGTCCTTCTCTTCACCTTGACTTTAAAATCTCACCGTTTATGTCAGTGAAAATTGTTACACATTTAATTAGCTATTTTGTTAATGCAGAGTTAAAGACATTTTAGTAAATAGTCTGTCTATTATTTCTATCCTCATAAGTCAATAATGAAAATTATGTCACTCACAGGACAGCATGTGCAAATAAATGTGCATATGATAGACTGAAAGCAGAATTCACTGGCATTTAATAGGTGTTTAATTGCTTTAAATGCTACTAAAAAAGCAATATTATTAGGATGTTTTTTCTTGCAAATGGGTTTTAAAAGCATACGGTCAGTGCTGTATAATCACAGTCTTATAATTAAAACTAAATAGGTTAGAAATTACAAGGTAGAAGAAAAGAAAAGCCCAGCAGGAAGTGTATGTATGGCTAACCATGGATTGGTGTGTGCTGTGTGGTGCTTGTGGGTGCACCTAAATACTGTGCTCCAGCACTACACCTGCCAGGAATCACCATTATGGCTTAGGAGGAACTGTGGCTGTCTAAGGAGACCTGAGGGAAACTAATTCTTAGCTGGGGCTGACATGAGTGCAAATTAACCAATTAAGGCACCTGTATCAATATAAGCATCCTGACTCATTGTTTAATGGGATAATTGGAATTCTGTAGAGGAAATAAAGTTGATTAGAGAGATCAAACAGAGTGAAAGCTTTCTAAGCATTTGTCTCTTGCTTGTGACAAGTTGTAGCTTATGAGGCTGCTGACATTAATGCCTTAAGTTTTAGTTTTCATATTTTTCAGATTCTGTACTGCCTTAGTGTGTAACTCTGAACTTCATATGAAGTGTTAGCAAGTTCTCTTCACAGTTTAGTCAGACAAAACAATCCTTTTCCAGCCTGAGAACCAAGGACACAGTTGCAGCTTCAGGCCCAAGAGGTACAAACAACAGTGAATTGAGGAGAGCAATCTGGGAGGATGGGACTTCATAACCTGAAGCTGTAATTGGACAATTAATCCCAACATGTAAATGGACCAAAACTTATAAAAGTGTGAAAACTCGTGACCCATCATCTATCTTGGGTGCAGCCTCGGCCAGGCTCTTGTAATGCCCAAGGTGTATCCTTTGAAGGCCTTTTAATAAATACCTACTTTATTCCTTTAACACTGTCTAGCCTCTGCTCCAGGTAGCCTCTCAAGGCATCAACATGAACAAATAGCAGTATGGGGAGTAAAAGGTCAGGTTGTAAGCACTTTTCAGTGCTTACAATAAAATTGTGTACATGCTATGAAGAAATAGACAAAGGTCCGCATGTTTAGCAATAAACATAAGTCTATATTCCAACTTTTTGTATGTATCTGAATTCCCAGAATGTTCTGGTTTTACCTGATAAATTGTTCTTGGTATAATGCAATTCAGCAGATTTTCCCATCATCTTACATGCATCCATAAATTAATTTACAATACAATCCTAGGTGTCTACTCCTTGGTTTTGATGGGTGGATTTGCCCATGAAAGCATATGATGAACAGATGGTGGAAGAGAAGAAGTCAAAAAGATGAGGGGCTAGTTGGGTTCTTCAATCCAAAGAAATAAGATGCGGATGATTTACTCTCTATAAAGAGAAGACAAACTGATCTCCAGAGAGAAGGAAGAATGGAAATAAATTCACTATATTCTCAGGAAGCAATCTATCACAAAAGGTCATCATGCCTTTATGTTTGAAGAAGAAAATGAAAATGCATCTGTGGCTTATTGTGTCCAAATGTATTATTTCCTTTGAAAGATTCAAAATATTTTTGTCCAGCAGAAACTGAGGCCTACGTAACTTTTCTTACATGTTTCTGAAGAGTAGTCTGATTATTTGAGAGAAAAAAAAAGAAAATCAAGTACAATAAAAGACCTAGCATTATTTTTTCTTCATGTGTCAGATGAAAGTTTTGGGTGTACAAGACTTGTCATTTTTTATCTGGAATATCAACAGAGAAACAATAAAGAACACCTAATGCTTTATTTATTCATTCCCCTTCTCCAATTTTTATTTCTTTTTTTTTTCCATTCCTGCCATTACTCTCTGCAGGGCACAGATCTTCAAAGGACTCCAGCTGTAATGATCTGTATTTCTCAGGATGCAGATATTCCATTGGCATGGAGTGAGAATCTTACTGTTCAGTTTTGAAACTGCAGGAGCAGGTGGGGACCATGAAATCAAATAAGAGCCAGTAGTAGAACTCTCTTCAGGCTACAGAAATTTGCAAAGCAAAAATCTTCCATTTGAGGAATTTAAAATAATTTCCTTTCAGTTGAAAACGTCCAACCATACTGTTTCAATTTAATGGAATTCTAGTATTTCAAAATTTTGCCTAATTGTACATCAAAACCCAAGATGAAAAAGGATAGAAATTCTCTATTCAATAACAGAAACTCTCTATTCAATAATTACTGACGTTGCCTAGAACACAGAGCACACCATAATGTTATTGAAACAAATAAAATAAATGACTACTCTGTAAGCTCCAGAACACATAATGAAATGAAAAATAATGAAACACATAATGAAACACAGAAGTCCATTAAATTTATTATTTTCTATAATGAGAGTCTACCCATCTTATCAAACTCCTGTGATAAACTTTGCCCCTTCTGGGCCTGATGAGTTTTGTAAATTGTACAAATGAAACAATTCTTATCCAGCATTACCCACACAGAAGAAAGGTGCACACTGACCAAAAAAAAAAGGACATACAGAAATTCTTAAATGAAACCACATTGAATGAGCCGTTTGGATCCTTCTGTAGAAGAAAATTAGAAGAATAATCACATTAGGACAAAAAGAGGACCATAAAATATGCACTTTGCACTTTTTATAAGCCCAGGATGAAGTTAGTGTCTCAGTACATATTAGATTCTGCTTTGAAATCTGTTTATTGACCTGTAACTTATGCAAACAGGGTGACTCAAAGGTAATTGACAGGAGAGAGAAAGAAGTAATATGTTGTTGAATGTGCCCTGAGCTGTTTTCTCACAAAACTGTCTAATACATGTATGCCTTGTAATGAAATATTGTATGAAATTCTTGCTGAATACGACTACCATGGCTTTCAGATATATCTGTCCTAGAAGATCTCACAAAAAAAAAAAACCAAAAAAAAACCGCAGGCATAACAAGAAAAACAATGTATTCTGCTCTTGGTATTTAATATAGTATAAGGTAAAGTACACTTTTTTGTTGCCACTTGCACCAACAAAGTTAACAACAGCAGCATGTGATTAGGCCTCTGAAGTCTCTCCTTCATCTGAGATTGCTTTCTGAAATCAAATTCAGGCAAAGAGAAAAGGAGAAACAAACAAGTTTACTGCAGCTCTGCAGTAGCAAATAATCAAGATAACTACTTGAGGAACATAAAGTAAAGCACCAGATTCTTCAAATGATACGATAATTGAAACACAGGTGTTGAATATCCAGTTATGTGCAGATCTCTCTTTTCTCAGAAAATGGAAAGGGCACAGAAGGGTTAGCCTGAGATGAATAACAATGCCAGGGAACAAAAAAAGCCAGTCTGTGAAACTGGAGGACAAATCTATCTCAACCTAAAATTTGTCATCAGCTGTGTTGTACAGGCAGTCTGTTCAAACACATGACAAATGACACTGCTATTCATAGAGCAGGCATAACACAGGTTGCCACAATCTAAATTGTTACCAATTGTGTCCCATGCACCAAGAAATGTCATGCATTCAGCTGTAGAGCACCACGGGCTGAAGGTGTGCGTAAGAGGAAATTACAGTTAATACAGTAAAAATTATCTAATAGCTAGCTATGTGCAACTAATCTTTATGATTTGTTTAAAAAAAAACCAACAAAAAAAAACCCCAAAAAACCAAAAAAAACCAGCCACTGAGGCTTTAGCACCTCTTTTTGCAGTTGCGCTGCATTTCAGGAAATGAGAAATATTGAATCTCTGCTTATAAGGAAGCAACATTTTGTTTTGACATCAGGTCTGTGGAACAGGTTCATCCAAATGCTCCACATCAGTCCTTGATTTGCACAGCCATGAAAAAAGGGTGCATCTTCAACTTATTTGTAGCCCCCTCCTGTCTTTTTAAATATATTTCAAGAAAGGCACAGATTGTCTAGCCAATGAGTTATACTGTACGCATAAAAATATGTGGATAATAATGTTCTGGCTTCTTCATACAGCTTCATGGAAAATCTTGGCTGCAGGCCAAGCAACTGCAAAAGCAAAGCTTTTTCCCCTCAGCATTTTAGCAAAGTGCACATAATACATCTTTAAGTAAATTAGTGTTATAACAGGTTTCCACTGATCCATCTTGAGGAGTCAAATGAGAACCAAAAATAGATCCTGTTTTCAATTTCCCCTGAGCACCAAAATGATTTGAAACCCTTCCTTGCCACAGGAAACAAACAGATAAAACCTCCAAATTTGGCAATGATTCAGTAAATATATGTGCCTGTTTCAGTATTTAAATCCAGGAGCCAAGGAACTCTTTATTAGAGAAGGACTTGCAACATATCCAATAAAGGTAGGAAGCAAGTGTGACTCTCCAAGAAAACCCCTTCCTCTGTAGTCAGATGCTTTGTGGCATTTGCAAAGGAAAACTCAGCTCAGAGTATGCAGCAGATGCCAAAGCCAGCTCTGCAGAGAGGTGCAGAGCATGTAAACAGCCACACCCCACAAGTATACCTGTACCGATACTTACAGGGACTGGCCAAGTATAGGTGAAGATTTGATCAGATACTATTCATTGGAATAAACAGTACAGGCTAAAAAATAGATTGTAACTTCAACTTGAATTATGAAAAGTGGAAACCCCCCTGCTTGGAAAATTCCTGCAGAATGGCAAAGTCATCGAATCAGTAACAAACACAGCAAGCATTTTGAGGCAGAAGAGCCCTTGGCTTTAGGGCTGAGGGGATTATATGCAGTTTTTTAAGTAACTACTCCTGGATTTGTCTGAGATAAGTGATTGTATTTTCAAAAATGGAAACAAGATGATCTCATTTAAAGGCTTAGTACTTCCTTAAAATATTTATGTAAAAAAGTGTTCCCTGGCAATGAGATGTGGATGTGTTGAAGCAGAGGATAAAAAGTAGAAACAGTAGCTCAGCATTCAGCTCAATTTTAGTACATACTTTTTAAAAAAGGATAAAATCATAGTGTATGATTTCATAGATATAGTTGAGATCAAATCCCTGAAAGAAGATTTCACTGAATATACTTGACTGGCATAAACCAGACCATCTCTAATTTTGCTAAAAACAGATGCATGTTAAGTTATTTTTCTTAATGCCTGTTAATAGAATTGGCATAGAGTAACAAAAACTAATGATTTTTTGTATCATTGTCGCTAATGCGAGGCTGTGTTTGTTTTTCAGCAAGGCATATGATATGTATAACACTCAGCACTCGTGGCAGTGGCAGTGTAAGGAGATAGCATGATTATCATGACATTAAACTAATTAAGATTAGCCTGAAGAAAGCCAAGGGTGCCCTCCTCTCCAGCTCTGTAGAACAAAAGGAATGGGGAGAACAAGGGAAATATTAATAACAATTTATATAAGAAGTGCTGGATTTTGCTCTGCTTATGTGGAGTTGCAGCTGAATAAAATAAAAGGAGAGAAAGGGAAAGTATTTCTTGGTCCTTAGAAAAATAACAAATGGGTTGTTTATTGGCAAGTGTTTAAAGGGCTGGTTCTAATGAGGGTAAATGGGCTTGTTTTTCAAACACTGGGTCTCACATCAAAACAACAAGAAACAATTGAAAAATCTTTGCTGAAGAAAGCAAGAGGAAGTGGGTTGCCACCAGCTGCTCAAAGACAAAATCCTCCAACAAATGTGTAGCAGCAGATGCCATGTGAAGCACAGGGAATGTAAATGCACATGAGTCATCCCATAAGCTTAGGGGGACAAGCTGCCGGCCAGATCCGGGGGTAAAATTTTTGTGACTTTAACCATCTCTCTACTTGCTTTGTACTTTGCTCAAGTAGACAGTATATTTTTTTGGAAGAAGATGGTTTTAATCCCTGTTTAAGAGCCCTGAGCAGAAGGAGAGTATCTTACAGAAATATTATTCTTTGGGCCTATGGCATCAAAAAAAGGAGATGGTCCAGCATCATTGTCTGTCCAGCAGGGAGAAGAGTTTAAAGCATTTCCCCCTTTCCCCTATTTTTTTTTAGGTTCATGATAATGACAAAAAATTGTTAAAAGCACCATTTTTATAATTTCCAGCATTTCACTATTTGTTTTACACTTCAGTTTCATAACCTCACACACTTGGAAAGGATAGAAAATTGGCATAGCAGCCAAAATAGAAGAACTACCTGCTGTGTTTCACAGAGATAATCCTGAGGATCCCATCTCAGGCTGGCTGCCCCTGAGCAGAAGGATAAGACCTTCCAAAAGTTAAAGTATGATGGAACTTGAAATGAAAGTGACAGAAGGATGCTCTCCAGGAGTTTTCAATAAAATCCTGTTTCTCTAAAAGAAATAGCAAGAAAGAGACAGAGAGAGGAGTCCCAGATTCAGCTCTTGCCTTGGCTGTCCCAGCTGTATATATTTAGGCATTCTCATACTCTAGTCATTATAAAACACTGATTTGCACAATTCCATAATCTTATAAGAAAATAGGTCATTGGGGATTATCAAATTCTCATCCATTTAATTTCAAAATTCTTTTCTTGTTTTCCCCCAGCAACACCAAGATCTCACATGGAGAGGAAAAAAAGGATTTAGCAGAAGACTTTGCATGGAGGTGGATCTACATTTTGAACTCATTTTTATGTTTCATGCTACCATGTTCCACTGTGACAGATCCTGAGGATTCCCTCCTGCCAGTTGCCCTCAAGGCAGCCATCCCCAGTTTCTCCACTGAATTCATGCTACTTAACATGTCACAAACAAGGAGAGGCTTTTTGTGCTTTAAAGGTCTCCTCCAGAGCTGACTGGAAGCAGTGATTTAATTTTGTGAAAATATTATGATATTTTGATATTGGAACATACTCATATGGGATCTTTCCTGGTTTAAAAAAAACCCAAAAAACAACAAAAAGGAGAGAGAGGGAGTGAGAAGGATGGGCCCTCAATAGCCAGTGATGCAGACATTTGGAAATTCACCTGTGCCAGAAGGGACACTGCAGGAGTATCAAGCCAGTGGGGAAACAATGACACTCTGAGCCACACTGGGTGATAATTTTCAGGCTCCATCAGGGTGATGCTGTGAACCTGGTGGAACCTCTAACATATACCTGCAGACTCTATCCATGGTCAGGAGAGGCATGTAAGATTATAGTTTTCTTTGGGATATTTTATCTGCAAAGCTACTCTTTAGGAAACAGAGAACCCCAAACACATTTGTACTTGATCTCAGGAAGGAGGTTTGAGGACTGGGCTTTGCCATGTCTCACTGCAGAGCACAGGTGGGAGCCAAGCATTAGCAAGTCCTTTTTCTGTACCTGGGCAAATTTAGCAGGAAAGGAATAAAATTAGATCCTGCTGTCCTTTATCCCTTGTTTGCCAGACATGGTCGAAAGAAACTGGATTATATGTGATCCAAGCCAGATTCTACTCCAGGCTCAAGATGTGTCCACTTCTCTAATTGTGTTTCCCACAGCCTGTAATTGGAGTCCCACCATGGGAAGGGATGGGACAGCACAGGGGAGCCTGACAGGCTTGTTCCTCAGACCTGGGAGGCAAACCATGCCATGACTCTATAGCTCATGGTGGCTGGTTCTTCAGTGATGAGAGTGGACCACAGAGCAGCTACTGTATTTCCAAGGGAGGGAAATCCAGCCTGACTTGGTTTTGTCATAAGTGATTAGATTTTATAGTGTGCTTATGTACTTCTCCTAATCAAATTAGCATGTTGGCTCAAAATCAGCCTAGCAGAAAACCTCTCATTTTCTTACCCATTCTGCTTCATTTATCACCTGGAATTACCAAAGTTTTGAGCTTTTCTCTTCTCTCTGACTGGGTCCAGTTCTGCTTAGCTTATAAAATTTGAAACATTCATCGCCCAAGGTTGCAAGAGCAAATGAATATTCATAATCCCATCTTCCCAGCACACTCAGACGTGTCTCACAGTGTGACTTCACATTAGAAATGTCTCACCTGTAGGGATCACTCAGAAAAACACAGATTACAAATCTGTACAACATAGAACAAGGTCAATGCCCAAATTATGGGAATTATCACCTTAAAAAAGGTTGCATATCTGATGATGCACTGCCCCAACACTGATTTATAGGTGCTGTACTAGTGACTCTCCCCTGTGAAGACAGAACTTCAGCTATTAAGTTATGACATTATTCCCTGGTTCTTTTTCCAAGGCTTCTCATGAATCTGCAAATTGTATAATGCACTCCTCTCACCATTTACAAAGGTAGCCCCTATCTCCAACAGCAAGAAATGAAAAAAGGATTTCTCACCTGGCTTCAGAGTCCAGGAAAATATTTAGTTTCAAGAAAATAGTGACTAGTGACAAAACACAGGCAAGACTATGACGATGAAAACTGCTTAGAAAATACTGCAAATGAAATTTCCTGACCCTGCAGGCACCTTCTGTTAATTCACTGCAAATATGGGTCTTTTCCTAGGCCGAGGCCACACTCTAAAAAACCCAACCCCCATCGCATTCATCTCCAAAAATGCAATTAAAGCTTAATGTTAATTCAGATTATTTTCCTATTCAAGACAGAGCTATGAGGATTACAGTCAGTTTTAACACTTGTCAGGAAAATATGGTTCCTTCCACTTTGCAGACAGGCAATTAACGTGCAGCAGCAGCACTGAAATTAGAAACTATCTAGAGGCCATTTTAGGCCAAGAAAGTTTTGCCATTGATTTTAATGCATCAAGATATAATGTATTCTCCAGTATCATGCCCTTTCCTATTTTTCCCAAACTTTGGGTGAACCATTAAATTGAAGCCTGCCCTGTAAATCCCATAAGCTATTAATGTAGTTCCCTTAGCTGGAAGATAGATTAATGACCTGAGACTTCTGTAGAATATTTGCTACTTCAGAGCAAATTAATATCATATTTTATCCTCATTTTATACCCACATCCAGCACTTCCTTCTGCAAAGGATACCAGAAGGAGCTGATTATTTAAATGCCAAGATTCTAAATCTTATCTTCAAATTTTTAATCAAGCTGTTAAACATGAGTCTTAAATTGCTGCATTTCCATTTTTCATACCTCTCTCACCTCATTTTTCATGATAAGAACAAAGAAAAAATTAAGCACACAAATATGTTTAGGAGGGGTTTTTTAATACTAATAAAGTTTTTTAAATGCTTTATGTTTTTCAGGACTCTGTTCTCCTCCACACCTTGGGCTGGGACTAAATAAAAATGCCTTTCACACCACCCAGGTCTCAGTTCTCCATTTTAAAATGGGTAGTTTTAAATTTTCTAGATATCATATGCTATCCTGCAAATAATGATTTTGTCCACAGTCTCCTATATTTTATGTATTTTTAATTAAATTACCAATTCTTCTTTCACTGCCTAAAATAACATTGTTTACTAAACACATTTCTCTGATGATGAATGCAATTTCTGGAGAAAGAAAAATCATGAAAACCTGAAAAGGGCTTGAGACACATGTTTAGTTCTAGAAAACTCAGGTCAGGCCTCCTTTCTGTAGGAATTAAAATTTATGGCAAAGTCTCCATTTCCTCAGGCAAGCACATCAGGCTATTAGAAGAAATAAAAGAAGTGGCAGTGGGGAAAAAGACAAAGTTGTTTTCTCTTACTATTCCTTCTTGCTAGCACTTTTAAAAATTTAGTCTTTATTTGTAAACAGTAAAACTAGGTTGTTTTGCTGTAAGTTTGAAGTAAAACTTCAAATTTACAGCAAAATTTTTATTTCTATACTTCAAACTCTCAATAATAGTATTGCTAATAATAAAAGGAAAAAATGTTATAAAAATCACAGAAAACAAACAGCGGTTTGGAGTGAAACTATATTTTCTGTCTATATTTGCTATTAAAAAAATCTATGAAGAAAACATAGTCACTTCACAAAGTTTTTATTGTTGAATCCATATGCTGTTTTGGCACCAGCATTAGGTATCAAATCATAGGCACATCACAAATTTAAAACAGACTTGCAAACACATTCACTTACTCTTGATCAATCTGCCTTGTAAACTTCATTGGTTGGTATTGGGGATTGCTGTGGTCAAAACATTTTTGGGGAGCACACTTCAGACACTCACCCCTATCTTGATTAGAAATATCCTTTACATCCAGTCTTAACATATTTAGAATTCAATATGACATTTGTAGGGAACCTACAAGGAACATCTCATTCAACTGGCTGACCACTTCAGGTCTGACTAAAAATTGTTATTCTCTAAATACCTCTTAAATGCTGACAGACTGGTGACATCCACCACCTCTCCAGGAAATCTGTTGCAGTGTTTGACCACCCTCTTGGCAAAGAAGTACTCCCTAATGTCCAGTCTAAACCTCCCCTGGTGCAGGTCAGCAGTCCCTCCTGACTGCAGGAGTTGTATCTGCCAGGCCCTTCCCTGCTCCCCTGCTGCCCCATTTCCCAGTGGTGCTAATTATCACTGCACTTCAAAGCAGATGGTGCCCTCCACAGCTCTTCCTCCAGCAGCTGAACTCTTCCTTGTCCCTGCATGCATGTCTCTGTGACTGCCCTTCCTGAGGATTGACTTTTCTGTGGCTCAACCTGCCATGTCTTCCTGTTTAACAAGGGTCTCTGACTCTTCCTGTCTCCTCCTCTCTCTTACATAGTTTCCTCAGTGGCCATCTGAATGTCACCATTTGTGTGACCATGCCGTGAGTCTTCCCTTCCAGCCATGAAGGTACACTTGGCAAAAGGTTGGGCCGTGCCCTGAGGTTCAGCTCAGCGAATTAACCATGAGAAATTACTGGACAAGGCAGAAAACACAGCAGGAAGTTAACAAGTGCTACAAGTAATACCATGAAGGATGACCAAATTTCACAGGCCACGTGAAGATGGCCAAAGTGGGAGGTTTGGATTGGCTATTAGGAAAACTTTTTTCACTAGAAGAAATAGTAAGAATTGGAACAAGTGGCCCAGGGAAGGTATTACCTCGGAAGTATTTAAAATATTTAAAAGTGTGGATGTGACACTTAGGAACATGGTTTAGCAGTGGACTTGGCAGTGTCAGGATAAAGGCTGGACTCAATGGTCATTTCCAACGTAAATGGTTCTGTGGAATCTCACAGATAATGGAGGGGAGAACAAAGACATTTTGAAGAGTAAACCCTTGCTAGGTCCCTAGGTACTGCTAAATGATTGGATAGGAAACCCTATCAGAAACACCAAGTTCAGATACAGAGGTAGCAAAAGAGACTTGTGAGGAAAAAGTAACCAGGGTACAAAATTATTTGAGAGTAGACACAGGAAGCAAAAGGGAGGTGATCAAGATAAATGAGAGAACAGGCATGGGGAATGGAGGGAAAGGGAACAAAAGGGGACAGCTGAGTGAGCTGCTGTTGCTTGAGCTCTGCACCTGATCACCACAATCAATCCTATCTTTTCATTCAACTTCTATTTTCTGCGTAAGGTGTCTACCAGGAGAATTCTTGCACAGACCCTTTGTTTGAGAAATAGCTTTGAAGTTAGAAAAGAGAGATACCAGGCTACAGAAGCAAGAGAGGTAGCAATGTAGGGAACATGAAAAAATTCAGAAGGACAAACTCTGCCTGTTCTGGTTTCAGCTGGGACAGAGTTAATTTTCTTCCTAGTAGCTGGTACAGTGCTGTGTTTGAAATTCAGCATGACAGTAATGTTGATAGCACACTGAGGTTTTGGTTGTTGCTAAGTAGTGTTTACCCTTAAGTCAGGGACTTTTATGTCTCTGCTCTGACAGTGAGGAGCTGCACAAAAGCTGGAAGGGAACAGAGATAGGATAGCTGACCCAAACTGACCAAAGGGACGTTGCACACCACAGAACATCATGCACCCTGTATGAACTGGGGGAGTTACCCAGAAAGGGGCTGATTGCAGCTCAGGGATGGGCTGGGTACCAGTCAGTGGGTGGTGAGTAACTATGTATTATTTGTCTTTTAGGTTTTATCTCTCTCTCTCTGTCTCCCCCCTATTCTCTTTATTACTATTATTGTTATATTTATAAAACATAAATAACATATATTTCAATTATGAAATTGTCCTTATCTCAACACATGTTTTACTTTTTCCCCCCTGATTCTCCTTCCCATCCCACTTGAGGTAGGGTGGGGAGTAAGTGAGCAGCTGTGTGGGACTCAGTTGCCAGCTGGGGTTAAACCACAACACTCCCATAAAATTCTATGCAGACACTGCTGTCTATTGTTACTGGTTCATTGGTGCCCGAGCTGCTAAGCCTTTTGGCAGGGAAAATCAGAATGCACTTGACTCCACTCTGCTGTAGCCAGCATGCTGCCAGTGCCCAACATAACTATTTTAATGCCAGGTCGAGTACCACTGCACTGCAGCACTGCCATACTTTGCCTCAGCAAGGAAGAGAGCAAGCTAAACAACTACACCTCCACTCAAAACTTCCCCTTCTTTTGTCCTAGAGGTATCACTACAAGCAGCACCAACAAAAAGAAATACAAATAAATAAATTGGCAGTAGCATTGCCTCTAAGATCTCAGTAATTCTGTTATAATCCAAATAAATTCAATAATTGGAAGACTCAACAGAAGCTTTCATAAAAAACACTGCGACCCAAGACTGAGACCCTATCTAAAATACTGACAAGGGGAAGAAAAGGGAAATTCACTAAACCAAAATCCAGAGGAAAAAAATACAATGTCTAACTTTCAACCTTGATTTAATAATTGAAACATCATGCTCCCTAACATTACACGTGACATGCTGTGGCATGACTTCTCTGGTGTGCCAAACTCAAGACAACTGCCTGGTTTAGATGTTATTAGTCTGCTGACACCCTGTCTGTCTTAATTCTGCTGTTTCCAAGTAGAGATAAAGTCACAGCTCTAAACCATGGTGTGGATACCCACGCATTGCACTTGTCTTTCCAATGGAGCCTCCCCAACAGATCAGTTTACAAAGGCCAATCCCATTTGGCTGGTATCATTCTCTTGAAATCTAAACTGTTTGAGAAGATAAATTATTGTTACTACATGCATAGCACCTGTCATATTTAACCCACTGAAATGTGTATAAAATACATTTCCAGTGACTGTCAGGGAAGGAAGGATTGGTGTTGGCTGGCACTAGTGACAAGTCCCTTCCTCCAGCCTTTTGCCTGAGTTGTGCAAAGCCCTCATGAAGACTTATCCACATCCTTTATCAGACTTGAGGAAAACTTCAACCTGGGCTCTCGGGTACTTGCCACAAATTCTTTCAGCTTTAACCTGTGAAATAGATGCTGCCTTTCGACTGTTGGCAATTAGCTCAGTGTGAGAGGATGACAAGGAGGAGACTCTGGGCTCTTGTTCAGCAATGATACTGCTGCTCTCAGTTTGTCAACCAGCCAGGGACAAACAGTTTGTTGTGCAAGTGTTATCATTTTACTGAGCAGATCTCCAGTGCCACACTACAGCTGGCAAACAGCAGAAACAGAAGTAGCTCCATTAAAAGCATGTGCTGCACTCCAGCCTTCTACGGGACACACTTCCCACATCTGTCATCTTTGCTCTGGCTTCCCCACATCACTTCCCCACATTCACTCTGGCTTCTCCACATCCCCACATTTGCCACCACAACCTTAAGAATACCAAGTTTGCAGGTTTTCAGCCTACTGAAGAAAAAACACGTTTAGCATTCACACAGTGAGAAAGCTGTCTTTTCCAAAATGTTACATTTAAGATTGATTCAGAATCATAATGGAATGAGACCTCAGCTGAGAAAAGGCAGAAGATGAAGTTAATTAAAGTGCTGTCCAGCTGGAACTTGAAAATTCTTCAGTCAAGGAAATATATCATACTCTGCTTCTTCCCATGTACATTGAAAAATAGCAACTGCTGTGGATTTAATTAAAACTTAGACTTAGTTTTTAGTTAATACTCTTTACTTGATTCATTATTATTCAGTCAAGATGCAGAGTTATGACCCTCATCATGAAAAAGAATGTTTTCCTACATTATGATAACCTATGTGATTTTTTTGTTGGTTTGGAATTTCTTATAATACCTGGGGAAAGCTGGAGAACAGAGAGGTTACTAGCTCAGCTGGTTTAAGCTGGCCTTTCCATTTAGTCTAAAGGTGGAGGATTTTGCTTGCTCTGTTTTGCTCAATAAATTTTCGTTGTTTCTCAACCACGGATTTGAAGTTAAGATGTCACATTAAGAGACAGATACACAAAGATTGCACAAAACTATTTCTCCATCAAAGCCCATAACCCACATTCCTTCACTAGTGGGGAACCATGCTGCAGCTAAACAAGCCCCCCTGGAAGCAGCAAGGCACTTGATTTTAATCTCACTGTGGTTTCCTCATCACCTACAGAATCCAAATCCCAGCTCACCAAATACACCTGTATATAATTTTAAAAAGATTCAAACACATTTCTTCTCCCAGCTACAAGCACAACAGCAGCTCAGAGGTCTTTTGGCATCAAGAACAGTAACATTTATACCAGCATCCTTCAGCTGCAGTGCCACATTACGAATAAAGGGTGAATTCATACTCACTGCAGGGGTGGATATCTCCACCTGCAGTTGCTCTGTCAGCAGGGCAGACTGCTCCAAGCCAGTCCCATGCTCCAATGGCATAGATCCAGTTCTGGTGGTCTTTGCACGTTTGCATACATTCTCACACTAACAAGGTACTGCTGATTTCAGAGGCCTTTTGGAGAGCTTGGAAAAGATGGGATGGTACATGGCCCAGGGTAATAAGATGTTCCAGACATTAGCTCCTTTTGTCCTGGTATCTGCACTGGCCTCTCAAGTACAGGCATGCTGAGGAGCCAAAACCATATCATATCAATCAGTTTTCACCATCTGAACATGCTCCCTCCCACCCCCTGTGCTGATAGAGTAGATTCACTTTGCAAACTGGAAATAAATCCTTCTGGCCTAATTGATAAATCAGATCTATGAGCTAAAGCCACTGCTTCAGTAGTACCATATTAAATGGTACAACAACCACATTACATACTTACAGCCTGCCTTCAGTGACCAGCATTCAGCAGGAGAGGAATCTTTACCCTTCTAACATACCCAAAGATGCCCACCCAAACTCATACAGAGATGCTGTGTTTCTTACCATAGTCTCTGTTAGGGCAGTGCAGAGCAGGAGCAGTCACTGAGCCTCCTGAATCAATAAAAAAACAAGGAAGGTCTTTAAAAATATGCATACTAAGACTGAAGTTAAGGTAAAAATGTCCACTTTAACCTGAAGGCGCAAAAAACATAACCAAATAGGTTTAAGGCTTGTAAGAATGGGATAAATGAAAGAAAACTTGTATCCAGGAGTTATCTGAGCTCCCACTGGGTGGTCATGTAAGTACCTTCCTTTCACGGTGTAATCTGTAACCAGTTTTTTTAAAGGGGGCAGGGTTGGAAAATAAGGTCTTCACTCCCCATAGCCTGAGATAACCACCACAAAATAGCATAGCCTTAGGTAGGGAGACACATCTGGTAGGAAGGAGTCGAGGAGAGGCTGAGGAGGCTGCAGAAGGGTTAGGTCCAAGCAGGTGAGAAAAGGAAAATGCTCTCTGATGCCTACATACCTGCAATATGCACCACTGCTCACTTACATGGTCTGTTTAATTTTAAATCTTTGTTGTATGATTAACCTAAGGGTTTAATAACTTAAAATGTAGTTAGAAAAAATAGGAATAAGAATAAAATAGTCCTAAAAGTGGTTTTCCTCCATAAGCATTAGGATAGAAATGGGGAAAGATAACAGACAGGTGCTGCTCTCTGTGACTTCCTGTCCCAGTCTCCACCTTAGCATTTACAATTTTATGTCACATCAAAGATTCATAGAATATGGATTTAGATACAAGAAAATTCTACCTAGATTTTAGATAGACTATATTCTTCATATTAACATGTTTTAGTATTTGTGCTTTTTCATTGTTTCATATCCTTTGCAAAAGGAAAGGAGAAAACCATGCAATACTTCCTTGAATAAAAATATTTTTTTTATGTTTTCTGTCCTGTAGACAAGCTCACATAATGAAAGAATTTTCAACAGAAATTAATCCCCCAGTTTAACTTAAAATATGGTGGATAAATCCACAAAAAGCCCTATACAGTATTGATATACTTCTAGTCAACTTTTAAAAATGTGTTTCCATGTTTCTAGGATAAAACAGAAAAATAAGATAAAAGACTCACTACACCTATTAATTTTACCAAAAAAAAAAAAAAGAAGAAAAAAAGAAAAAAAAGAAAAAAGAACAACAACTACAAAATCCATTAAGTGTAGGAACTGAAATGAACAAATTAGTATTCCTGGAATTAGTTTTTCACATTCACAGTAGTGCAGAAAAACTAAATTTAAGGCAATGTGATAGAGAAATGTCATTTACATACCTCCTTCTAGAACAAGGAGTAGTGCTGACAAGTACATGTGACCTAAGAGAAAAGAAAATGTAACACTCATTCAGCAAGACCCCAGGAAGATCCACACAGAAAAGTGCTTTTCTCTTTAAATTGTCTACTGCAGCCTTTGAATTTTCAGTACATTTATTTCATGTTAGTCTGTTTTAATCAACAAAAAACAACTCACTGCCTGTTTTAGAGACCCCAGAGGCACACTCTGATCTGTGATGGTGAAGCCTCACCAGCAGGCTGCAGGAAGCAGGGATCAGGCAGCAGCACAGCCTCTGCATCCAGGGCATGCACAGAGCAGAGTCAGTGCATCCACAACAATTCACAGTGGTGTGGATTTGAATTAAGAACCACCATGGAAAGGGTAGCCTGAAAAATTTGTTCCACAACACACACGCTCACTGCTCACATTCAGATGAGTCTGAATATACACCACAAACATTTGCCAAGTGTCTAGACAAGCATTTCTGGTGGTGTGTGCTGAGTAAATTTGCAGTGAGTTTGCACAAGCTACAACAAAGCTGTGAACATCAGCCTAGAGAAGGCCAAATAAGGTGACAAATTCATCACATGGAGTCAATTCCCATCTTTAGGGTAACACAGTGGGTCAGGCACATCCACACAAGAAAATGCTTCAAAAAAAGAACAAGACACAAAAAGATGATAAGATGTCTGCACACAACACCATGCAAGCCAATACATTAGGATAATGGCAAGCTCAAGCCCTACTTGCTCCAGTTTCCCATTCCTCATTGAATTCAGTAGCTTGAAGGGATGGATGGTACCATGTGGAAGAAATAGGCAAATTAAAAGGATAAAATGGGGAAAGTAAGAAGGAGAAGAGAGACAACCAAGGGAACAACTTTTGTCAATTCACTGACCTTGGTATATTCTGTTGTATATTTAAAAGATAATTTTCCCTTTAGAAATACTCATCATTGGCCACATGCCTGGATGAGTCAAAAAGAAGACACATGGGCACTCAACAGACAGGGAGATTTAACATATTGTCATTGTTCTCTGGAATTTATTTCAGATAATGAATATTCCAGAACAGAATTCTTTTCCTTTGGTCCAAATATTACAGAAAATATTTAGCTTAAACCAGTCTGCTAATGTATTCTCATAACTGTGTATCTTTGACAATAACAATAGCAGCTAAAAATCCACAAAATAAACAATACAGGGAAAACTAGGTCATCAGTCATACTATGGAATGAAAAATGCAATCAGAGCTACTTTTAATAAATGCTCACACAGCATTTCTGCACTTCTGTCTTTCTTTTACAGAAGGTTTGACGTTGCAGAGTATTCAATGTTGAATTTTTATTTCCAAAAGAAGTTATAAATTAAGCAGCCTATTGTGCTTAGAGTAAGGTTATGATCACTGTACTATATGTCAAGTCATTCTTTCAGACTTTGTGCTAAAAATACAACTTTGTGAAAATCCCTGCTACTGCTAACAACCCCATGAAGTTCTTTGAAGTGCAGTGTGGCTGTCAAATGTGTCAGTTGCTGAGGGAGCCTCTCATAGTGCTGAAGAATGAAATATTTGATTTGTGAGTCAGGAAAAGTGGAATAAAGACGTGCTGACACAGAATTGAGCAGGTTCAATAGCCTGATCACCAGTTCTTTAGCTGGGTACGCAAATGTCAGATGCCAGAAGGAGATCAAAGTGCCCCAGGGTGCCGTGAGCTCTGTGTGGCACATTTGGAGCCATTAGAGAGTCTGTCCCTGCACTGCACTGCAACCACACGGAAGTCTGTGCAGAACAGAGGCCAAAATGCTGGAGGAGGCATTAAGGGAGAAGCACAATGGGACAAGTGTTTGGGAAGACACTCTGAGCAAAGCAAATCAATCAGAGGGGCTTGTGACTTGAGCCATCCTGCAAGACCTTAGGTTGAATGCAGCATCTCTGGCACACCCAGCCACACTTTGTAGTTCTGCTGTTTGGGGAGGATGTCTCACAGCCTCTCCCCAGAGATATGGTCTTTATAGGGTGAAAGAACATGACCTCAAATGCTGATTGTCAGGGCCAGTTTCTACTGCTATGCATTATATGCAACATTTGAACCCTCCAATTACAACCCTGTTATGTTAACCACTGCCCAAAATACTGTGAAACCCCCACTCCAAATCCAAAAATACTGTTGTCACTCACATATCTTTGATTGTGCTAAGTGTTTTTTCAATATATTAAAAAAAAGGAGAACATGAAGAACATTTAGTCTTTTTCATTTTTAAATTATAACTATGCCTCCTAATCAGGGACTGCAAAATAAAGTCATGTCATTGGACTTTGAGTTCACTTCTTCTTTTGCAACATAATGCAACACATTTTTAGTTTCTTCATCTTAAAGTCATAAAAGAAGCTGCTGTCACTCTGCTTACAAAAAACAGATTTCTCTTCTTATTCCCACCCTCAAGATACTTCCAGGTTTTTTCAAGCTGATTCTGAGCTAGTGTAGAAATTGTTATTGTTTTAATGTAATGGTTTAGCTCTTAAAAATCCAACATATTTATTTGAAGGAAATAAACCAGAATGGTTTTACTTCTCTTTCTAATATCTGAATATTAAAAGTATTGCTGTATGCTTTAGCTCTTCAAGGTTCAAATCTCACTGAAAGAGTTTCTCATATTGTTCATTTATTTTTTATATTTATATATAAATTTGAATCTCTCTACCAGATTACTCCCAGCTTCTAATAGAAAGTAGCCATAAGTGAAGACTGGCATGTGCTATTCTCCTCAAAATCACTTTGCCATGTTACTCCACCTGATGTACACGTGTTTGGTACACTATTTTTGGTATTGATACAAGACTACTACCTTTGTGAGCAGCTTGAACATTTAATGAGAATTGCTAAAGATGAAAGATGAAGCACTGAATTTCATGAAATTCTAAATCCTACCACAATTAATTTGAAGATGCACATTCCAAGCATGTGTCAAGACACAAACCCATGTGATTAAAGGAGAAAGCATCAATCTTCTTTTAACACTGCCTAGATTTTACATCACAGCCCTAATGTTGTTTAAACAAAATTTTAATAGTTGACTATGGAAAGGGTGAGTTTGTTTTGTTTAAAATTAGACATACACCCAAGGAAAGCTGAGGGAAATTACTGGCCTGTAGGGTTAGGCAGGAAGAGCATTGGTCACACCCTCAGTAATGCCTGGATGTCTGTGAAAGTCACAAGAAATACTCAGAGTTTTTAGAAAGAAGAATTCCTGTACAGGTGTGCAGATTAACTTTATAATCTTGCAATTAGTTTCACTGATCTTTCAATTCATATGAACAATAACTTCCAAAGAATGTTAGAAATAATGAAGTCATGATGAAGTGCAAATAGGGAAAGTATGCCAAACCTCAGCCTGAGGTGACTGGCAAGTTATAGAAACATTTTTACATGCTTAAACTAGCAGGAGAGTTGCATAATTGATTGGAAAATTACAGAGAAAATAAACTTTCATTTTCATGGAAAATGTAATTTTGTGCCCAGGAGGCTTTATTCAGAAAGTTCCTTTGGTGTTGAAGCACTCCACTCCAGACCATTCATGTCCAGGAGCAGGAGTATCTGCTCTGTGCCCTGCCCAAGCTAGAAGTCTTGTCAGCTCAATAACTTGAGCTCTGTGTCACATGAAAGCAGTCACCTGGCCTTCTGATCTGAGCAAGCCTTCCCAGACCAGTGGCACAGCCTCATGTTCCCAATCCAGGCACGCTTCCCTCACACCAAGCTGCCTCCTCTTCAACTGGATCTGACTTGAGAAAACAGATGAGCCCTCACTGCTGAGTCTTTTAAAGGATTTTCACATTCCCATGGATTATAGAAAGCCACAGCTTATTTGGATGCTCATTTGGAGCATTTCCTCAAAGAGGAATCTTACTGTGCTTCAGTCCTGTTGCAATTCATCAATGTTGATTTTTTTTTAAACTGGTGCCCACTGTATTTATTTGTCGACTTTTTCAATATTTACATAGGATGTAATGATCCACTAATAGTTCATTAAGCAGTTCATTTATCTTGTTACAAACCAAACTAGAAAATCTCTAGGAAGCATGGCCAGCAGGCCAGGGAAGGTAATTCTCCCCCCTCTTACTCCACTTCCATGAGACCTCACCTGGAGTACTGAATTCAGCTCTGGAATCCCCAGCATAAGGATGTGGACCGGTTAGAGAGAGTCCAGAGGAGGCCATGAAGATGATCATAGGGTTGGAGGACCTCCCCTATGATCACAGGCTGAGAGGTGGGGCTGTTCATCCTGAAGAAGGCTCCAGGAGACCTTGCAGCAGTCTGCCAGTACCTACAGGAAAGTGGAGAGGAACTTTTCACAAGGGCATGCAGTGACATGATACAGGGGAATGGCTTTAAGAAGAAAGAGGTTTAGGTCAGATATTAGGAAGAAATTATTTACTGTGAAGGTGGTGAGGCACTGGAACAAGTTACCTACAGCAGTGGTTGAACCAGGCAACCTGGACTAGTGAAAGGTGTCCCTGCTCATAGTAGAGGAGTTGGAAGTAGATAATCTTTAAGGTCCCCTCCAACCCAGACCATTCAATGACTCTATGATCTCCAAACTGTTTTACAGTTTTACAAGAGTTCATAGCCAGAGATTTATGACCTGCAGATCAGTATGCAGGATCAGTGTTTTCAAAATTCCTCCATTCCATATATTTCCAAGAGAAAATCACTTTTTTTAAAACAACAAGTGCAATCTAGCCACTGTGCCTAGAGCCTGCAGGACAAGTAGCTATTTGTTGGTGCAAGGCAAGGCAGACATTTTAAGATTATAGTAATAGATATATTCAGATCTTCAGAGTAATCATGTTCACATACTGATGAAAGTAATATATATATTTTAGTTTGACTAAAGAGGCAATAAGATTTTTCGAAGAAGAGCCAGAGATAATTAAAATGCTTTGAGATTAATTATTGCTTTTATTTTATGGATTTTACTGGTTTTTAATGTTGAATGTGACAAAATAGCTTCAGAACACTGTATTGAAATGGAAAAAGAAAATACATTATTTTTTCAAGGCTCTCCCTTTTCTGGTAATTATTTGTTGAATTCAGCAGAAGTTAATTAGAAATTTCAGGACTTTTTTCCAGGGGGGGGAAAAAAGTATTTGTTTTAGGAAATAAAAAAAATTTGCTCTAATACCAAATTTGTTTAGAAAAACACTCACCCTGGCTTAATGAGGGAAAGAGGAGTGAAGAGCTCAGTTTTGTGATCCTCTGTCACACTAGTGTGTACTTCAGCTGGGGCCAACAAATCTGCATGTACAGAGCAGAGCACTAATCAGGTTATATAAGATTAAATGAGGGTGGCAGATCCAGGTCACACCAAAGGTAAAAATATTTTTCAGAAAAAGTAGGTACCATAAAAAAAGTAGATACCATAAAATAGGAAAAGATAATACATATTTGTCAAAATCTGGGAGGAAGAGAGAAGCCTTGTAGACAACTAAGAGGTACCAAAGACTATTGATGCCACAAGCTCCATGGCTGGAAGCTCTCCATCTCAGTGGGAGTACTGAGACTACCAGAACAACCTGCCACAAAGTCACTGCCTGAGGAAGTACCACCCTCATTGATTTCTTTGATTTAGAAATTATTCCAGTGCTCTAGTCAGCTAGATAATCGTTTTACAAAAAGAATTATTAGTATCAGAACTTCTGCAGCTCTGAATGTCCCTCAGCAAGCAAACAACTAACTCTTTCACCCACTCAGTACGCCCCCACTTGTGAATTGCAATTAGCATTGCAAATGTCTTTCCCTTTTCAGAACTATTGATTGTGCTATTAAATAGCAGCAGAGAGTTTAAATGCTTTAGCTTCCATTCTCTGTTATCTATCTACTACCAAACTATCTATCAATTATCTGTCTATCTATCAGAAAAAAAATCCAATTCTATACAGGTACTGCCATGACACAACCATTGCACAACCTTCTGTTTATGGGCAATACATATAATAGTAATATTATATATAGTAATAGTAGTATAATAGAGTATTCCCACTCACCTTTCAAAAGCTTTATTTAACATGGTCTAAATTTCTTCCCACTATTTTGGGAAAATACTCCCATTGTACATCCCCCCTGAGCATACCCTAGACCAAACTTTTATGACTAGTTAAAAGAAATAGTATTAGGCCATACATTAGTATGTGCATCTCTTTGTTTTTTCTGCTTAATACTCACTTTATTTAAACCTGAATATATAGATATGTATGGATGTGTTGGTTATAAGGTGGCAGAAAGAAAGTGAGATATTCAATATATAGTTGCTCTTACATGCAGACATTGCTTTTAAGGGTGAACAGAAGGCTGTATTATGACTGACAGGAGTTCAGAAAATTGCAATTGTGGGCAGTGAGCAAAATGCCACATTGGTACGAGTGTTCTTAATACACTTTGTGCAACACTGGTATAAACCCAGCAATTTACCACACACTACAAGATGATTGCAAACATCCTCTATAATCCTGTGTGGACTAGTGGTGGAGCTGACAGGTGAAGCAGAACAACTAAGAAGTATTAGGACTCTGAGGAAGAGGTTGAGCTGGAGCCTCACTCTACCATGCCTATGCCCCACATCACAACCTCCTCAATTAAGAAAAAGAAGGTAAAGTAGTAAATACCTGAAAAAAACCCCAAAGAATATAGAAGGGAAAACCCTCTCCCTTTTGAGAGGAATGGAGGGCCCAGTATGCTGACTAGACCCAATCTGCTGCTCATTGTCATCTTTGGGACAGGGAATCAGGAGAGGTGTCTGAGAACTGGAAGTAGCAAAAGTCACCCCAGTCTCCAAAGAGGGAAAGAAGGAGAACTCAGGGAGCTACCAACCAGTCAGGTCAGCTTCAGCTCAGTCCCTGGAATAGTGATGGAGCAGAGAGGAAAGTGGTGGATATTGGTTATCCCAACTTAAACAAGGTTTTCAACACTGTCTCTCACAATATCCTGACAGACAAACTCAGGAAGCGCAGTCAGTGTGGTGGATTGAGAACTGGCTGAATGGCTGATCCCAGAGCATCATGATCTGTGGCCCAAGGTCTAATTGGAGGCCCGTCACTGGTGGTGCCCCCCAAGGTTCAATACTGGGCCCAGTATTATTTAACTTATTCATCAGTGACTTGGGGCAGAGGCCTCCTCAGTGAGTTCACTGAAGACAGAGCTGGGAGGAGTGGCCAATACCCCTGAGAGCTGGGCAGCCCTTCAGAAGGGCCTTGACAGGCTGGAGAGATGGGCAGAGGAATGGTCTGAAATTCAGAAAAGGCAAATGCAGGTCCTGCACTGGGGAAGGACAAGCCCAGGCACCAGCACAGGCTGGGGGTGACCTGCTGGAAAGCAGCTCTGCAGAGAAGGGCCTGGGGGTCCTGGTGGACAATGAGCTGTCCATGAGCCAGCAGTGCCCTGGGGCCAAGAGGGCCAACGGGATCCTGGGGTGCATTAGGAACAGCATTGCCAGCAGGTCAGGGAGGTGATCCTGCCCCTCCACCCAGCCCCAGTGAGGCGTGTCTGGAGTGCTGTGTCTTGCCTCAGGACGAGAGGCACGGAGCTCCTGAAGTGGGTCCAGCAGAGAGCAACAAAGACAATTAAGAGGCTGGAGCACCTCTCTTATGAGACTGAGGGAGCTGGGCCTGTTCAGCCCTGAGAAGAGACAACTGAGAGGGGAGCTCATCAGAGTCTGTAAGTACTTGAAAGGAGGGTGTCAAGAGGAGCCAGGCTCTTCCCAGGATTGTCAAGCTTAGGATAAGAGGCAACAGGCAGAGACTGATGCACAACAGGTTCCACCTGAGTATGTGGAAGAACTTCTTCCCTGTGCAGTGACCGAGCACTGGCACAGATTACCCAGAGAGGTCATGGAGTCTCCCTCACTGGAAATGTTCAGGAACCATCTGGACAGAATCCTGTGCCATGTGCTCTGGGATGGCCCTGCTTGAGCAGGAAGGTGGGACCAGATGACCTTCCAGCCCTTCCCATTCTGTGATTCTGTGAGATTGCTGTACCACCACAAAAAGATTCACAAGCCCTGTGTCCAGGAAGGGAGGAGACAGAAAACTGCAATTCTAACAACTTCTGACACTAGAGGATGAGCAGGGTATGGAAAATCAACACATCAGAAGGGCTTTGTTTATTTCAGTCACAGACAAACTCCAACAAGGCTTCATTTGCATTTGCACAAACAGCAAAGTGTGCTACAATAAGCTTTTCTAAATTGATTGGCTGGAGGAGAGAAAAGCAGACCTTCCTAGCAAGCTGCCTTGAAGATTCATTTGTAAGCAGGGGAGGAATGCGATGAGCAATCCTATGAGGGGATCCAGAGGAGGGGCGTCCATGCTGCTCCAGAGGACTCCGCCTTGGGAGAGCCCACTGAGCTAATCCTCAGCTGCAGCTACCAAGGCAGCTTTTCCTGAAGTGCTTGGGGAAGAGATGAGTTTCTGACACAAGTTTACCATGCTTAATTTGATGCTTTCATAGAAGCAGCTCCATCTCTGTAATCAAGAGCTTTTCTCTTTGCTTTTCTGTTTTGATTTTAAGCTTGTCTAGCCACAGTATTTTGACAAATTTAGAGTGCATCACCATTAGGGATGTAATACATTCAAGTGATGTTGCAGACAAGCCATATGCAAACTGAGACAAGTCTGGGAATCCATGGGGTCATGGTGAAGTGCTAGGAACAAAAGAAAAAACTGCTGCTTTGAAAAAGTCTCACATCATCACGTGTCTCTTCTGATAAAACATCAGGTAACCCTATGTTCCAGGTGTAAAGTACTCAGCTTGCTTATTGACTGCACGGTGGTAAATTCTTCATTAAAGCTGGTTTCTAGCTGTATCTCAGAAACTGAATGTTCATTTAAGTGAAAAGTGACCTGAAACCATTGCTACTGAGCAATCAGACCTTATATGGGAAAGTCTGTGCAAGTCATCAGACAGATTGCAATAAGGTATCTCAGAGGTGAAAGATAAAAGCCCAACTACAGTTGGCTTGGCAAAAAGTGTTCTCACAGGAACATCTTGCTCCATGAACACTGCCATTCTTAGAAACAGACCAGCTTTAGGCATGGTTTCTAAGATTCAGGGGAGTCTGGGGACTAGACAAACATCCCTTCTTGAAAACAAGAATTTAAATTGTTTGCTGAACTGAGATGGACCAATCAACCCAGGCCAGAAGAGTGTAATCCCCCAAGAAAACTGCCATGCATACAGTTGGTCTTCATGACAAGAAGGGGAGCTTGAACTTGTGGCTCTTGCATGCCAACAAACTTTGGTAAGTAATTAGCTCAAGACCATTAGTTTCTTAATTGGTTAGCTATTCCTTCCTTCCTATATCTGCAAATGAGAGGGTAAATTTTCCTGTGATAGGAAACTCAGCTATAATGTTATATCCTAAGGAGAGTAGTTTCAAAGTGTTAGTTTTTCTCTTGAGACCTGATGAGACAGAATCTAATTGTTTTTGTCTCTATGAGTTCAGGAACTCAATGGCCTTTTTATCTATGTATATGAAAGTAAGGCACTTCACCAGGCAGGTGGGTCCCACACCATTGCACCTCTAATCTGTAACTTTTCACTGGAACTACATTTCACTGCTCTAGTTCCAGCACCTCTAGGTGAGCCTCACGTTTCAATCAAGGTAATTTCCAGCTGGTGATAATTTTTATCCCCCTACATTTACATTGATTTATAGAAATTATGATGAAAGATTAGGAAAAAAAAAAATCTGTTAGTGTTCAATTACTTCCTTTTTTAATAGCAAGCTGGTTACATTAAGCAAAAAAGATATTAAACTGCCACACTGACATCGAACAGCAAGCTGAATTAGATTTGCTTTTTGAAAAAAGAGTCAGCAGAAATGAATTTATATTTCCTTAAATGTTGCATATGTGCAAATATTCTTAGTGTTCAGTAAGCAGGCAGTCAGTAAACCTACAGCATGCTATAAAACCTCAGCAGAATCTGAATGGGAATATCACAGAAAAAGGAGATATGGGTGCAAAATATGCTTGGACAGAAATCACCATTTCCCTGTACAATTACGTAGTTTATTACAGCTGATTTTTCATGAAATTAGTAAATTAGATCAGGATGTTCTAAGTTTATTTTTTCAGCAATCTGCAAAATATTAAAAGCAATAAAATAACAAATCCAGACATTTATATTGAAGTGCCTATGGGGCAAGTTGCCATATTTCAGGCTTACTAAGGACTTTATTGCCAAATCCCAAATTATAGAACTCTGACATAAAATGAATCCTTTTAGTGCAGCTGTGTTTATTTTAGTACAGAGTATGCCTGCGTTTGGGCTTTAGTTCAGATCATGAACATGCTTTTGAAGGCAGACTGTGCAGTTGCTGCCACTTAGCCTGCTTTGATTCATATGATGGAAAGGCCTCAGAGGATACTTTTACAATTAACCAGATTCTTTTCAAATTAAATCAAACTGGAGGATGGGATTGAGGAACACATTTACTGTCCTCCAGCTGCTATGACCATTTTGTCCTTTGGACCAGAGCAGAGCTACTTTGAAGTAAAACTCACCTGAAATGGGAAAAAAATTGTCCTCAATGAGTCCTCAACACCAGCTGGATCTCTTCCTATGGCACTGTAGGTACAGTTTAGGTACAGCCTCCAGAGACTTACAGTATGCACCAAAATTCCTTTCCATTCCTCATAAGGAAAACAATCCCAGCCCCAGCATACAGTGGGTTTCCCAGGCAAGTGCTTTTGAGACATCATAAATTATCTAACTACTAAACCACCGAGAAATTTAATGTGATCTTTCCCAAATAGCAATTAACCTAATATGATCCTACAAAAACACCAAGGACATTTCAAACCAGGCTGGTGTATGTCATTAGAATAACATTGCTTATGTCACATCCTATTCACTGGCTTGCATGAGAACCCCCAGAAACAAGTATCTCCCTTTTGTCTTTATTTTAGACTGTAAGGCCACTGGCTTAGGGACCACAACATTGTGATACAAGAGTGGAAATCCCCTTTCTGTTCATGACTTGGGCTTGCTGCTGTTTATCAATTCAGCAACATCACCTCCCTGTGTATGCTCTTCACGAAAACTAAGCATATTTGTCCACACATGTGGCAATTAGGGATTTCCATCTGTAGTTAAGTTCTGCACTCTTACTGAAGTGCCTCTCAAGGACAGTCAGTCTCAGTAATACAAAACCTCCTACAACAGATTATGGCGTTAACTTCAATGTCAAATACCTAGATTTGTTAAAATATTTTAAATTTAAATTTGAAATCAAACCATAAAAATTGCACAGGACATTTTAAGTCAAGTATAAGCTCTGCTTCTATGACCTTAGATTTATCATTTGGTGATTTTATTTATTTTGCTTGAGGATAATAAATAACAGGAGTTACAGCTAGTTTCCATGCAGCCAGATAATGATTAGTGCTCCCAAGGACAGAGTTCAAGCGAATGTCACCCCTTAACCCTATATCCCCTCAGGGAAGTTTAGTTGTTAACACAGTCTCAAACAAGTGCAGAGTAGTATGTAGCACATACAAATTGCAAAGTTGTGTAATTATGCAAATGACAGTTGCGTGAAATATGTCATCCATAAGAGAAAAAATACCACTAAGCTTTGTGGAAAAGAGTTTCTTGCTTTTAGAGGAACTAAATTTAGGTGTCTAACCTAAACACCAAGGCAGCCATTATCTGATTCTGTTTATGATCAAAGCAGGGAATAATTGCACCTGTCTCTGCTGAGGAACAACATAATTTTCATAGTGGGTGGAAGCCAGTGATATGCTAGGAGGGATTAGGAAATATATGAGCTGGATGGCAAAGTCTTTGATTCTGAATGGAAACAGAAGGACACCCTGGCGCATCAGGGCCAGGAGTTTTCTACCAGCCAGGACTTTGAGGACATGCTGTGTAGACCATATTCAAGTTCTTGCCCACACTTTTATATCTTGCCAACAGACATGTTTCACAGGCTTTCCTGGATTTGATACAAGGATAGAACCAATCTAGTGTTTCCTGAGTTCCCATTGGCTACATTTTTATGAGGCTGTGACCTGTTACTCAATTTTGACATTGCAAATGTACAGTTCACTTTGGTTTTATATGTGTGTGGCATAGCAAGCTTTAAGAGGATGACACTGGAGTGCTCTAGCAAAGCTCACCACACCAATAAATCCTCTGTGGTATCTGTAAAGCAGCAGGGTGAATTCCACTTTAATGCCAAGGCCAGCCTGGGAGCTGGTAATCCAAGAACCTCTCTGTAAGAGGCATCTTTCACCAGGCAGCAGCACAGGACTGACACTAGGAAGCTGTAGGAAAGTGAGAAGCAAATGGTAAAATGGAATGTCTGAACACGGAAGGTCCTCCCAGGAGTTCTTTAGAATAACAAAGCTGAGGCAGGACTTCTGCCTGCCTGTCATTTAACTTAAATCATAGCTATTCCCTGACAACACAAGATCAATTTGCAATGCTTTGGAGATTCAGTGTGTATTTGCTTTGCTTGCTTTCTCTTTATTTGGAGAATATAAATGAGGATAGGAAAAAAGACAAAATTTTCAGGGAAAATCTTGTTCCCAAGGCAGAGAGCAAGCAACTGGAATAAAAAAGCCTTTTCTTGATAAGGGATAGGGTAGTACTACAGAGCCATGAACAAAGCAGCACTATGTAAACTGAACTTAACAGAGTCTGATGGGCCAGTCAGATGTATAAACATGTAGACATCAGAAATCTGCTTACACAGAAACAGAAGTGATGGCATTGAAAAACTTTTCAGAGAATGCATTATTGCTGAAAGGCGGGTACAGAGTTTAATCCAGACTGGGAAAACTGCCTGCACTTTTGGTTTTCCAATGAAGGAACCTGCTGGTGGCAAAGCAGGAATTATTTCAAGCCTAGGCATGCAGATGCAGGGAGCAGAAGAAGTTGCTTATGAGAGGTAGGTGAAATTGCCAAAGAACATTAGGACTGGTTGGGAGTTAAGGCTGAAATAAGTATCTGTGGGGCAACAGAACAATCACATCCCATGAGGAGAATTGGTCGTGCTCATCTTACAGAAAAGACTCATATACTGAGGAATGACTTACCTTTTTCAGAAAGTGCAAAATGTTCACACAGTAACAGAAGATCCCAAGAGGTACATTATCTACAGCAAGAGTGAAAAGCTTAGACCACTTTATCACTATACTACAAGAGAACTTGGTATATTCTGTGTAGAGAGACTTCATGATGAATACTTAGCATCTTTTGAAAGATGCAGTGTCAAAACCACTAGAACTTCTGGAAAAAAAATAGAGAGGTTCATGGAAATGTCTGTTAAACTTTCTAGTTCTGCTAAGTGGATAAAGTGTAAGGAGAGCCTTATTTATACAGAGAAACCATAACAGGTGCAAAGCTAGCTTTCAGTAGTGGGGGGAAAAAATACATCTCAGTGAGGGACCAGGAAAAAAGGCAAGAGAAAAAAACAAGAGAAAATTGTTTAGGACTCATCCACAGAGCACAAGAAGAAACTAAATTATGAAGACCTGTGCAGCTAAACTCCAAAACTCAACATCTTTTGCTATTCTGAAGCTGAAACTAAAACAACAGGTGCTGCAAATCCTGTCAATCTCTCTAGTGGTTTTTTGAGGTGGGCAGATGGGCCCATTATAAAATCATCAGCTTGTACACAGCATTTTAGTACAGCTCAGTTATGACCAGTGTGTCTATTCCCGTGTTTCAATTCCCACTTATTTCCTTTGTAGTGAATGGAGCACAAAAGCAGAGACACAGGAATTAAATTGTCATTCACAAAGGCTGAAATTGAAGCACATCTTTCCAACAGGGGCATCTATGCCTGCATTCACATTATTATTAGATCCTTCACTGTTTCCTTTTCAGTGGTTTTACAGTTGCCTAATAATTAGATATTCAGTTAACTGCTCAAAAAACTCCTGGAAACATGATGTGAAAAAGAAAAAATAAATGAGAAAGTGGTACACCTGTCTGAGGAAATGCAGAGAAAGCCAAACTCCATCTGTCTGCAGTCATCTGCCTGGACATTGGGTGTAGATTGTCTGAAAGCCACACACTTGCAGAGTAGGTAGAGCTGCACAGCAATTTGCATACCAGAGCTGAGCACGTTAGTTTGCTACCAAGAAAATGTGCTGTTCCAGCCTTTTGGCTAGCCCTGCCTCACATCCCACCAGCCCTGGTCATAGGAGACTTGCCCAGTCTTGCTGTCCCCAGATGAAATTTATTCCTGAAATCTATCCCAGCAAATCACCAAAAATTATCTTAGTTTCTTAAGCTTTAATTAGATGTTTCATTCCCCTTGCACTGATCTCCTGCTTTTGAGCAAATTTTGCCTTTGTTGCTAGATAGGAATGGTCTTTCCCATATGTAACAGGTTTTCATTAATCATTTTTACTGGTGTCCTTTCAAAATCACAGGCCCCAGCATATCTCCAATTAACACCTGGTGACAGTTGTTTTAATATCTGTTTCTGCATGCAAGAATTGACTGGCCAAAGAGGACAAAGATACTGCTCTGCCATACAAATAAAAGTGGCAGGTCAGGTCCAGAGTGAATAACAACTGCATCCTTCAGGCTAGGTAGGGAAGGGGAGGACAGGGAACACAGGTGCAGTGAAATTGAGGGGCAGGTAGGGAAAAAGACACATGGAGAAAGGACAGATGATCCTGAGGTTCATAAACCCTTCTGTATTTCTTGAGGCTTAGCAGCATTCAGGCAGAAGCAGGAGCTCATTTTATTTTAAAAGGTGCTGTCTTGGCATTACAGAAATAGACTGGTCTCTGACTGGCATTACATTAATCAGCCTCGCTATCATTGCTATAACAAAACTCGTCTCTGTGGCTACATTGGGAATGGCTACAGCTATGCAGAGTATGGCTCCAGCAGAGCATGGCCAGGGAGTACTGCAGCAGCTGATTTTCTAACAGCAGTAGAGCCATGCCTGTATTTATCCATACTGCTGAGCTCTGTGCCCTCCTCCTCAGAAAAGTGGCCTTGGCCATATCCCAACATGACAGATCTATCAAAAGATCTGCTTCTTGGTGACACTGCTGCACATAATACCAGGTGCAGAACTAGAGATGATATCAAGGAGTTGCTGAGTTATCTTTGCTTGCTCAAAGTCTGTAAAGTAACAGTGATAAAGCTAATTAATTGGAGGCAATTAGTGCAGGTATCTGAACAAAGAAAATTTTTAAAAATGAAACAGATTGACTTTGGATGTGGTTGTATCTTTTTCTACCTTGTCATGATAATTTCTGTTGAGTTACACATTTGACATAATAGGAAGAATTCAGTTTGATGTGAAGACATTTACATGTAGGCATTCACAGACAAATGCCTAAACTCTATTTTTAGTTAGCAAATGCTAAGGAGCTCCTTAGGAAGAGTTCATTTGGACACCTGCCTGGGATTCAGATGCCTAAACACAGACAACCCATGCTGTTTGGGTGCTGTGGAGATCCCTGGACCAGTCCCTAGCACATGCTCCAGGGAGTTCTCCTGGACCCCTCTGGTAATGTCCAGTCTTGAGCAGACATCTAGAGGACCAAGGGGCACCTCAGAGGGCCCTCAGAACTGTGGGAAACTGAGAACTGTCCATAATGGCCCTGCTGAAATTATTTTGACTGTCTTGTGTTCAAAAAATAACTGGATGTGGCACTCAGTGGAATGGTCTAGTTGAGCTTCAGCCAAGGGTTGAACTCGATGATACCAGAGGCTTTTTCAACCTAATTGATTCTGTGATTCTGTGATCTAAAATAATTTTCTGTATCTGTTTCTATAAATACATAGCAAGGTTTTATGCTTAAATGTGCATATAAATGATGCTCCTGAAAGTAGATGGTCTCTGTCAGCTGAAGTTCCAGTTACGTAAATAAGGTTATTTCCTGTATCTTTATTAAATCCACGAACTTTTCCTTTGTTCAAAAAGAAAAAAAAAAAGGCAGCAAACAAAACCAAACAAAAACCCCAAAGAAATCTGTCTTTGCACACAATTTATTTGTATTTCTGGGTTTTATAAATGAGCTCTCCCCATGTGTCTTCATTAAGTTTTTAGTTCAAATCAGGAATGCACTTCCAAAGCCAAATCTCTCAGTTTTTCCCAATTACCATGCCTTGCTTTTCCTCTTGATCTACACTCTCATTTTATGTTTCAGAATAACTAGAATGAGATTGTAGACATGATGAGGGATTAAAAATTCAGTAACTGGAGAAAAAACTACTGTTTTTCAAAAGCTGTGGTGTAACAAGGAACTGAGAAAGTAGTAAGTAGAGAGACCTTCCAAAGTAGAAAGAACCTTCAGAACAAAATACAAGTTTACTTAATAGTTGCTGTAAAGGGAATCACTAGCAAGCACAGTAGGGAATCAAGCAGGCAAACATCCAGATTAATATATTGTATGAATCATGAAATATGAATGAATAAATAATGCATAGTATCTTAGTAGCTTTTCTTGGCAGCACTGTGAACTACGTGGTCAATGGAACAGAATATAAATACGAAACATTGATTTAACAAGGCTTTTGAAACATTTTAAAATATTCTTACATTCATTGGTTTGGACATATTCAGGGTACCATGCTTTATCTACCTGTAATACTAAAGTGAGACACCTGACATGGCATTTCCAATATCTTCACATTTGGGAAAACGAAGGGAGCATGTGTTAGTTTTACAAAGAATAACAATATTTTTCCTTGAGGATGGGACAGCAATCTCCTATTTTAAAAACCAACCTAAGAGATGTCCAGTATTTATATTCTCATGTTCAAGGCTGCAGAACCCACTTTTTAAGCATCACCGGAGGTCAACAAGTGCTGGAAAGAATTGTTAGTTAATTTGAGTTCCAAATGAGGAGCATAGCAGGGAAACACACTGAGAATCCACACAGCCTGTCTTCTTGACTAAGGCTCTAGAGAGAGAATTGGGAAATTCAAAAAGAGCAGCACACTGAGCCAAAATCTGCTATGTGTAATGTGGGCATCATGTGACTTGATGTCATAAAATCCAGACAATAACCAATTTTTTAGTTCATGGGAGGAGCCCACAGAGGGGAAACACAAATACCTAAGGCAATGCACTAAGGAGACTGATGATATTGTCTAGAAACACTGAAGGAGATCCAAACTGGAAAAATGCAGAAGAGCAAATCTGATGAATCATACACTGCAGGACAGATACTCTGTTGGAGGAAGGGAACAGAAAGGTAGCAAGACTGAAAAAGATCTGAGCAGCATACACAGGAAGAAGGGTCAGAACTGGGATTGTGGTATTCACTAACAACAAAAAAATAAGCCCAAACTAACAGCCAGTGCAATTTGCAGCTCTTTTATTAGGTGCTCCACTGTGTGCAGCCTGTAATATAGAGTTTAGGAGCAGGAAGGCACCAGGGCCCCACTGGGGATCCCATGGGATCCCAAGTCCTCCTGGGAGATGGCAGGGGTTGGGTGGCCCTTCCTGATGGCATATCCTTGAAAGCACACCCCAAACATTGCCATCTGGCTACCTTCATTCCAGGATGAATTGGAAGGGATCCAGACAAAAGCAAGGCAAATGACAAAGAGCTGGAGGGAATGACTTCAAAGGAAACATTAAATGAGCTAAAATATGCATAGCATGGCTAAGGAACCACTGTAGGTCAGGAGACAGGGAATACAGTAACTATGAGCCATTCTTAGGCAGAGGTATAAATGAAAAGGTCTATCATTGACAGTAAATAGACAGGAGGAAGAATTTGTCATCTTATTAATATTCTTCTCCTTCAATTTTTGCTCTATATATGGTAGCTTTACCATATCATCAAGGAATGCCAGCAGCAGGAAAGACACAAGCACTGAAAAAACCCCGTCTTTCTTACTAGTGTACTTTGAATTCCATTTTATAATTCATTTAATTGCCTCCTTTCTTACTGCTGTAGGCCAGGCTCATCATTACACAGGACTAAGGAACCAGTTCTCTCTGAAACCAAGACTATTTCAACAAGGCACATTCAAAATATGAACATTATGAACATTTCCAGTACTGCTACAAGATTATTCCTTCTTCTATGCCTTGTTATTGCAGGACCAAACAGTCTTGGAATTCCTTAGGCTCATACAATTTCAATGAAATAATAAATGATATCATGATTTTTCATGAGAATTTCTCCTTGCATCTGTTTTTTGTTGTCATTGTTTTTGATTTTGTTTGGGTTTTTTTTCTGTTCTGTCTTTGGGGCACAGGCAGAGATATCTGAAAACAGATTCACCCAAGTCTCACCTCTCAGAAGGAGAATCCTTGTCCTGGCATCAGTTCCTTGTTTAGGTAGCTTGTAGCCACTCAGGGAAGGCAGAGACTGTAACTGTGCTTTCTACCTATGGAATTTGTGCCTAGGACAGTTACTCTCCCCTATGTCCAAATGCTAATTTTTCAACAGCTACCTTTGTACTGTTTTCCTTACATTAGTTTCTTCTTTGATTACTAATGATAGCAAGGATTTTTTCCTCTAGTAAATCTTTTGAGGGTGTCACTCCCACTACACCTTTTTTTCCTTCTCACCCTTTACTCACTGGTGTAATGTATACAGCTCCTTTTGTGTTATTTCCAATATTGCAAGGTCAGAGCCTCAGCTGCTTATAGTCATACAAGTGAATGTTTAACTCTGAGGAAGGTTTTCTTTCATCATGGAAGACTGACATTCTTCTAGGCAGTAAAATTACCCCCAGTGATATGAAAGAGAAAAACACTTGCCTTGCTAACAAGTCTTTTAAAAGTGTGAGTTAAGAGCATCTCATCCTTTATGTTCAACAGCCATTTGACCAATAACTGAAAGAACTGAAAGAAACATCACTGAATCACAGAAGTTACAGCTGTGCAAAGCTCACACACTGGGAGTTGCTTTGTCTGCTCTATGCTCTACTCTTTACATTATGGAAGAGCTCCCTACACTACCATTTGCTTTCTTTTTCAGGTCATAAAATAATTTCCATTCATAATGCAAAAAAGGAGTAATACAAACCAGGGCATGCAAAACTACATCTTATACCAAAGTGAGCCTGTGGAACTTATGACAAGTTGGAAATGTTTGAACATCTTTCACTAGAGTTAGCAGCTTGAGCGGTATGAGAAAATTCATGGGAATCCATAGATTTTGATGAATTTCCCCATATAAAATTGGTTTTGAGTAAGCTCATTTAAGGGAGTGAAATGGTGCATTTTGGCAAAGAGCCTCTGTATGATACATATTGATACTTCTGTGCAATATCATGCATACATTACAACCAAAATTATATTTTACATTGCAATATTTTATATTGTCAAAATGAGAATTTCTGGGGATTTGATTTTGATTTTATTTAGAAGTGAAAATAGATGGAATTCTATTTTTTACAGGACCTGGTAATACCTTTTTTCCCTCTTCTTGTTGTTTTCCTGGTGAGCAAGTAATCAAATGTTAAGAGGATAATCTTTTCCCAGCCTTTGGCTATAGTTAACAATGCTACTTAGAGACAGCAGTTTGAAAAGTTACAGTATAATTGATGCAGCATGAAGTGAATCAAGAGGGCAAAGTTGATATGCAGATATTAATATAATCCACTCCTCACATTCCAGAGAAGTTCACATTCTTTCCCAGCATGTAATTACCTTATTAAAAACTACTTCTACCTTTACACTACAGTCCTTTCTTGGCTGCACAAATGACACCCTTTGCATCCTGAAAGACACTCTGTAGTCTTCCCTGCTGTCATAGCCTGGACATTTGGAAGAGAAAAATGCCCAAGTTTGGGAGTTCTTTTTGCACAAGGAGCAGTCAGTCAACAGCAGCCTCCTCATGCAACTCTTTCTACGTACATACAGAGCCAAAGGCATGAATAAACCTTTTAGCTTCTTAATAACATGCAAACATGCTCAAATCAGTTCTGCACTGATCCTCATTTATGTTACTGCCTGGAAACACATGAGAGTGGCTCAGAGGAGATGTGTTTTGTTTTTAAGTTTACTTAATTGTTTGAATAAGCAGACATAAAAGGGAAAGGGCAAATGAGTTTGCTCTCTGAAGGGATGAATGCACTGCTAGCTTTCCAGTGGGGCACATTGTTTTCTCTTTACTGCAGACAGACTTGTGAAATTACAAAATTCTAGAATAAAGTCAAATGTTTAGAAACCAGCTTATCTGGGCCCATGATTAAGCTTTCAGGTGTCTGTTATTAGTACAGCTGTTTTCCAAATCTGACCATGTACTTCTGAGATGAACCAGTCTTGAAATACCTCATTTTTACATGCTCCTCACAGAACCAAGCAGTCACATCTGTGATATCTCACTCTCAAAAACCACATAGCAAGTTTCTTCTGCTGCTTCAAATAGTCTCTGCATTCAGCATGGGCACCAGTGTGTGAAGAGGAAGGGACAGAGGGATGTGAAAAAAGAGTAAAGGAGTCAAGTGTAGTGGGGTTCCTCCCTCAGCATCTCTGTTGGATTCCTACCTGGAGATTACACAGTCAGAAAGCTCAGCAGCACTTCCCTGTATCTCCAGCTGTACTCACGTGGCACATAGGTCCTGCAGTTGGATGTGGTTATTTGCCAGCTAGACACGTCAGAGGAGATCCTATAGGATCTCCTTCCTGACAGCTGTTTTTCAGAAATGGAGCCAGCGTTGATAACAGAAACAGGCAGATGCAGCGGCTGCTCGGCACATCGGAAATGAGGCCACTTGCATTTAAGAGCTTATAAATGGATTCGGTTTTCTAATTTCAGAACCTACATTTGCAGGAAAAAAATCCTAATTCATTGTATGCTTTTCATTTTTTAACCTCTCTGTAGATGTGCAGATCTTTAATTTTCAGTTCTGTGCATACACATTATAATCTCTCTAAGTATAAACCACTCAAATGGTCTTCTATATATAAGTTTAGTATTCCCTGATCAATGTATCTTTCATATGCATGAAAGAACTACCCCACATGCTACTGCAGACTCCTACATTTCCCTGTTCTTTTATTCAGCCTTATTGGATTTTCTTTTTTTTTTTTGAGCAGTCATATGCCTTTGACAGTACATAGCTGTCATGGTTCTGTCTCACAGGTTTCTATACATCAGAGACCAGCTTTAAAACTATTTTGACAGGTTAAAAGCTGGGATTTTTCCAGGGACAGGATGGAGAGAAGCAGGAATGAGAGAAGTGAAAAAGAGTATTCCTTGACACCCCCTAATCTCCTCAGTGCAGATGGCACTGTCATTTTCAAGTAGCTTCTGTGCACAACAGCCATTGCGAGAGTGAAAGTTGGAATGCTGAAAATAGTCTTTTTGGGAAAGGAATATACATATCTGTATGTACATCTATCCAGTATGCCCAGCTGGGAATGCATGAGCAGACAAATGAGCAAAGCTTACCTTCCCACTTCCTCCCCTTGTCTGTTCACTAAAATTAATTGTTCCCCAAGATGCTGCAGGCCACATTGTTAATTATTGTCTCTCTCTTCTGCACCTGAGGCATCACACTAGTTTAGAAAACAGCCTGCAAACAGATGGAGAACTGCTGGAGATGAATCTGAAGGTATGTGAAAAAAAAAAAAGGATACAGACTTTATGATACTGCAGGCTCAGATGGTCTATTAATTTTCAATAATATTCTGGAAAGGAAGGAGGTCTCTACATGTTTTTAGGCTTAATTTGTTTTCAAAAAAGGAGTTACAAGAACCAATTACTTTTATGATTTCATCACAATCACTTATGCTTAAAGAATATTTATGGGGAAATTTTCCAGTCACCCCTGCACCAGCCTTGCTGTTTCTTAGACAGCCCTTCCCCCCACAGGCAGCTGTACATGCACCCTGCCTGACAGGACGAAGGCTGGCTGTCTTGCAGACCAGAGAGAAATGCCAGCTTGAGCTGGATGCTGCATGCAGCCTCTTGCCTGCTGCCTTAATGCCACTGGCTCTTCCCCAACACCTACCCTAACAACCTGATTCTGCCACCATGTTGCCACAGAAAGCCACAGCAGCCTGGGGCAAAGCTGTCCCTTACATGCCCAGCCTGCCTACATCCCACTTGCATGAGGCAATGTCCTGATGCAATCCCAGCAAAAATGCTTCTCTCTTTGATCCAGTCTGACAATTAACAAAAAGCCACTGCAGTTGTTGACATTGACTGTTTTTTCATCTTTCCAGGCTGAGGATCAAAGTTGGTACAACCATAACAAGGAGGCAGGGATGCCTCTAATGGTGCTCAAAGCTGTCCTGTTCTATTGAGGGCACTGCAAAGGTACACAAAGCACAGGCATCCAGATCTACCTGATGTGCACCATGCCAGCTTCAAAACAAGTAAAAGGGTTTCCCTTTCATAAGTACTTCAATGTGATCATTTTCTGTGTAAAAGTACCCAAGAGACATATCCAAAAACCATAAGCTCTTCTAATAGAGCCATCTTACCATCTTCAAAGGGAAAACTATTGCTGCACATAAGGAACAGTTGCAATTTCTAAATGGGGAAAAAAGCCTTTCAGACTTGGCTGTAAGTTCAGCTCTGCACATTAGCCAAATTACTTCAGAAAGGCAGTGGAAAAGTTATTAATAGATTTATCAAATGACTATCCAGAGGAATCCAGAATTTTAGCCAAGAAGCAAGAAAAAGTGAGTTAATTATACCATGACCAGACCTCTGATCCATATAGGAGTGAGGAAGAAAAGGTTATACCTAAAATGCAGTGGCCACCCTTCCTTTTCCAGTGTTGGCATTGTGCATATTTTGTGGAGCAGAGTCTACTTGGTAGAGATTGGTACACAATTTGTTGTGTGTTGTACACAGTGTGTCAGGCTGTTATATGAATGTGTAAAGGAACTCTGGAACTTAAGTATGGTGTAATTTCCTCCAGTACCCAAATTCTGCATATAAGTATTTTGCAATCGAGCAGAGATTCTCAACTGCCATCACTTCATGAAATTCTGGGTATAGAAACAACTAAATGCATAATGCATTGTATATGCTCCCATACATTTAGCCTAGATAACTAAATCTACTGCATCTCACTCTTTTAAAAAGCTCATCAAATATAATAAATATGTCACAAGAATCAGTCTGTATCATTATCACCTGCACAGGTTAATAAACAGTATATTGTTGCATGACCTTGGGATTCCTAGTCAAGGATTCTTAATCTGCCTTTTCTCCTGCTGCAGATGGTGCAAAATGTGAACATTTAAAGTTGGTAGGGCTGAATATGTCTCTAGGTCCTTCTCTCTTTGCAGAAGCAGTATCAAGGCCTCAGGCACTCCATCTGCCCCATGGGTAAGAGGTGGAGGTAAAGGTGCTTTCTGCTGAACCATCTTCCCCCTCGGTGCTGCAGAGGATGAGATGGGTAACTGGCCGGTGGTGGTGCTTACCAGAGCACTGCAGACTTCCCAAAAGAAGTGCTGCAAATAATACTAGCATTTGATCTGGAAAGGACAATCTATTCCAACACTATTTTAGATTCCTTTCTTTCTTCAGTGAACCCTTTGTTTTATTTTGACAACAGCTCTTTGGTAAAATGCAATTGTCTTTAATGAATTGCTTTTCTCAGCTGTCACTGTCATTGTACTGAAAATTCAGGGTGATTTATTTGACCTGTAGCAGAGGTATAAGACACAAACTTTAGCTCTTCTCCATTCTAACAGGAGTGTTGGTCTGGTAGGATTAGTTCACTGATGGGGGCTTTTGGCTATGGATAGGCACAAAAGAAAGATGCCAGTATCTGGACACCTATCAGACACTAAGGTTTGTACGCTGGGCTGAGAACAAACTTGTCCAATTGTGGTGATATATCACAGACTCTTCTCTGGCTCTCATAGGCCCAAGGACGTTTCTTTCATTTCTGCCTTTTATGAGGCAAAATGAGAAAAGATCTATGAAATTAATTCACACTCTCGAAATGGTGCTTTAGTCATGGGTCACACAATTAGCCACATCTGCAAAACAGTACATTTGCTGATTGCTAAATTCTCACCTCCAAGAAACTGGGCTAAATTTTAGTTTAAACACCTTGGTACATGGAAAAAATGTTGCAATTGCACACCTAAATGTCAGGTATTGCAATGAACATATGAGTAAAGGAAAGGTTTTTTCTCTGGAAAAGAAAAAGGTCGTGGCTGAAGGTTCTGGTCTGTTCTGTGTCATTTGTATCCCCTCTTGCTGTTCCAAGATATTTCTATCATTCAGAGCCAATAGATATTTCTGGGCAGAGCTATATCTCAGCCAGACTTTATCTGTTAACTTTTAACTCACACTTGGTACAAAAACCTTTTACATTCCAACAAAATAAGATTTTGCCTCTAGCATCAATTATCATTCATCTGGCTTTTGAAGAAGCTGACAGGTCTGTATTGTCCTTGCTCTCCTTTTTCATGCATCTTGAAAGATATTTGCCTTTCTTTCACCTCAAGCACCTCAACATCCTCCTCACTTTTCAAAGATATTTGCTAACAAGGCTTTCAGACATCATCAACCCACTTTTAAAAATTCAGCAATGACACCCCTACGTGTAACCTGATTTAAAATTGTCTTAGCCAGTTCCTGACCCCTTATGCTGCTAAGTAAGGTTACAATTTACCCACAGTCTACTTCTGTATGCATGTAAGGCCTGGTGCAGTTACATAAGTAAAATACAGTAAGCAGTCTTCTTGTTCTGATAATTAACAATAACAAGGCTTCAGCTAAAGTGCTGATATTTACAAAATCTTGGGAGTTGTCAACAGACATCACAGATTTTGTTGCATGCCTCAAATACATCATTTAGGACACCCTTCTATACAAGCCTGCCAATGAGTCCAGTGACCTTGCTGAGCTCACCGAAAATGATCAGCCCAATGCAGAAAGGACAAAATAGAAAGCAAAAACAGAATGAAAAACAAACAAACAAGTTCTCTGTCATAGCAATTAGCAAAGCAATCTTTTGGGGGATGATGTCAGCACAGGCTGGCATCTGTTCCTAAGAGGGGAAAAAACAAAGTGAATAGCAGGGAAAGGAGTGAAAGGTTTTAGCAGAGAGGGAAGAAGAGGGAAGAACTTGCTCTAAACTTCGAACAGGAGACATTGCTAAAAAGAAAGGAGGAAGGAAGAGCATGAGAAAAGCCTATGAGGAATGAAAAAAGCTAACATGAAGGAAAAGGAAAGCAAGCAGGGAGGATAAAGAGAGCTGCATTAAGTAGTTCTACCAGGGGACCTTGTCAAAAGCCAAAACCAGTGCAGCATTACAATGGCACTTTAGTAGAGGAGAGAAATCCAAACCAATGGTAGCCAGGAGAGGACTCAGAGGTATATAAAGCTTTCATTGAATGGAGGCACCATGAGCAAAACTGTAAAGAAAAGAACAAAATTTGCACTAATGTCTCATACATTCTCTCATAAAATCTGAACTTTCCCCAAATCAACACAGCCAAAATAGCTAAACTATTTGCAGTACTTACATGTAGTGCCTGCACCTGTCAATAAGAGTGATTATTAATTTTCTGTGCATAGGTCATGTAAAAAGTCACGTAGTTTCTCTGTGATTTAGTTTCCCATCTGTAAAGCTGCCACTTCTGCTTCATTAAAGGCAAAGAGGCAAAAAATTGACAAGGAAGAATATAAATAAAGAAGGACAAAGCAGATGATTTAATGGCAACATCAGGCTCAGGTCCAGATTAAAATAAAAAGCATATAAAACAGTGAAGCAGTTAACTGATATATTTTATTATAGAAACATAAGCATCTTCCAAAATATAGCTGAAAGGGGAACATGACAATTAAAAGTATCAGTATGAAATTAAATTCCTCTCTTTGTTGCAGGCATTCACAGGCTCTGCTTCCCTGTTGCCTCCCTTCTAGTAAGACTTTTCCCCTTCTTTACTCTTCCTAATTGTCAAGGTTTAAAGGACACTGAAGAGCACAGGATGGGTTCATTAGAATTGCAAAGCATCGCCGCATACCATTTGCAGCAGGGCACCATTTATCTCTGTTGCCACACCATACTGCGAGGTGGCACCAAAAACCAGACGCTGCAGTCCAGAGCTAGGGAATGCTAATCATCCTACATCAGACCCAAACCACGCAGGATTCAAGGTTAACTGTGGTTGAGAACATCTGTTCAAGGCAATAAATGATTCCCAAAGGCTTTCAGGAGTGGGCTTTAGATTTTTGATATGACCAGTGTCTTTCTGTTGGCCTGGAAGACCTGGGTCAAATTCTTGGCCATTTGTTTCAATCTCTTGTGTCTACATAACCAATTCTGTCCCCTTCCTTCAATGGAGGGCACAACTGCCTCTCCTCAGATCCTTTGAAGGCCAACAGATTGTCACCCATAGTAAAAATGAACACGATCATGTCTTTCTTTGCTTAGTTGCAGCAAAGTAACAATATAAATTACACCTCCTGCACAGACCTCAGCACAGCATTTATGCATAAATACCATCCTGTAGTTTAGCTAAAGAAATCTGTCCAGCCAGTTTTCCAGGTTCACCCTGTCCAGACTGACATCTGAGTTTAGTATATCTCAGAAATTCTACCTTTCTCCAAAATTTATTTTTAAAATATTTCTATTTTAATGTCTTTCATATTAAATGCCACACATATGTCCTGTCTTACCGAAAATAAGCTGAACTGGAAAAGGTACTCAGTCAGCACTACATTGTGGTGCCAAAGCACAACTAAGAAGTAACTATGAGATTGCCAGATCCGAGACTGCACATTAAGGTACTTTGCATTTGGTCTAAATCTGTAGTCCTGCTCTTACTGAAGTCAACAGCAAGCCTGCAGTTAATTGCAGCAATAGTAAGATATATTTTAGGAAGCCACCATAAAGAGGTAGGCTGGATTATCTAATGACATATACGTATTTTACTAAATGTGTTACTTGTCAAGCTAATTAGTTACCCTGTAAATGAAAAGGTCAACCCTGCATAATATTTGCATCTCATCTTTCTGAGTCAAATTTCCTGTGCATGGTAGGTGGAAAGAAACAAATTCTACTGAAGTTGTGAATGGCTGATAGGAGGAATAATTTGGCAGGCAGAGAAAAATTTGAAAAAAAAGCTGTTCAAAGCTGATCTGAAGCTAAGAGCATGGAACATGTCCATCAGGAAGACACCAATCCCATGGCCACCAGCTCCATATTGTACAATTTGTTTCAAATAGCTCTGCAGCCAAGCAATACATTGAAACTGTCAGTCACACTTTACACTTTTTCCACTGCTTCTGCTGCTCTTTACTAAGCCACATATGCAAGTTGAGGAGAGACAAGGCTCAGGAAATCACTCCACTGCACCAAGATGCTACTTTTGACCCCAAATTGCCACTCTGTAGAGAAGAGTTACCTGACAAGCCACACTATTGTGTGCACACTCCACTGTGTGCATATTCCCCCCTATTTCTACAGCTGGAGGAGAAATCCATCACAATATAACTATTCTGCACCTGCAGTTCACTAATTTTGAAGCTCTCAGAGCCTTGCACATCTATAGCAGCCTTTTTCTTTTCCAACACCTTTGTCATTTACTTATATTTGAAGTATGAATACTTGGCACAATAACAAATGCTTGAAAGATATTGACAAAGGCATCAGCAAGAGGTTAAAGAAAAAGCATCAGAAGCCTTCTTGGGAAATATCAAACCAAAACAAACAGAATGTTTCAGGGCAGTCAGCAGATTAACCAGGAACTTTGGAATTTTTTTCTTTTTCAGAGAAACAGCCAGCTTTGTGTTCCATTCTGTAAACATCCTATGCCAGAAAAGGATCTTCAGAGACTCTTTGTCCTTGCTAAAGGGCTTTACTTAATGGGGTGTTATATGAAAAAGCATATCTGTCTTTCATGAAAATGTGCCCTGCAGGCTCACTGAAACAGCAGCAATATCTAGAGGAAAAAGAAAACCAGGATATGCAATATGCCCTGGCTATTGTAGGTTTAAATATATATTAAGTCACTCTGCCAGGACTGAAAACTCTGGTGTCATAAATTTCCCAGCAACCTGTGTGCATTAAGTAGGTGTCAGGGGACCCTGCTCCCTTCAACAGGAGTCACATCTTCCAAGCAGCGAATCTGCTGTCAAAGGCTTGAGTCTTGCTTGCAGAAGCTGCCCCAGCCAGCTCTGAGCTCACTCTCCAGACAGGCTCTCCATTGCAGGGAAGCCACGGGATCCTGGGGCCTGGGGCTCATCCCCCTGCCCGTGGGGGCACACACTTCCACTGTGACTGACACAGGAGCTGGGAATTTAAAGCCCTTACACCTATATTGCAAATGGTTACATCACTCTTCGAATGACAGGTCATTTGAAATACCTGAATTATGCCAGACTATTTCCTTTGTGACCTTTGTGAGTTCTTTGATAAGAACTTTGCACCCCACTCAGCTGGCCTATATGTAACAGGAGCAAGTGGATTGCTTAAGATACAATATAAAGAAATCTTAGCTTATAACTTGTGTTTCAAAACCCTTCATTCCCCATATGTTTGAACCAAAGTTTTAAATTCAGATGTACTTAAAGATGACTGTTTTGGTTTTTTTTTCCTGGTGCACATACAAGCTTATGGACAGGTAACACTAGGAATCAATTAGTCCATTTTAAGGGAAGTGAACACGTACTTAGTTCTAGGCTTCAGAGAAGACACACCCCCTCCATATATTTTTCATCAGGCAGGATTTTCCTGAATCCGAATAATAATGAATATGGCACTCATGTTCACCCTCCTCTACTCATGGTTCATCTAAGAAATACTTCCTTCTGGCTCTGAGTTACCCATCTTATCTGTAAGAAGAGATAATAATTCCTCTGTGTTACATCAACTCAATTATCTAGAAAGGAAAAAAAAATTCCTGATTTTACTCATAAGACTTGTACAAGAGAAATTTAGGAGATAGCAGCAAATTTTTAAATCTCTTTCTTGTATAATCCTGGCTAAAAGCTCTCTCTCTTCCCTCATTTGATTTTGACTTGGTTCAAGAGTATCTGTCTTGTATGCAACTGTTGAAATCTTCTGGAACTATCAAAAATCCCACAATATGTACAATTGTGGAATTAATCTGAAAAGGTTTTGGTGTTTGGAAGGCAAACATTCTGTGTCAACTTTAGCATTTTATGAGGAATATTAAAATTCCCAGTGTTTACCTCAAGGACCCTAGTATCTTTAAACCCAAATTACCTTTGAAGCCAGTAACCAATAGTTCCATTTGGTACCTCTTCTACTGGTTCCGCTCTGTGCTGTGCTGATTCACCACATCAGCCCCAATTGTCCTATTCTTAAATTGTTTTTTGTCCTGCTCTTTAAGATATAACTTGCTGTAGAAAGAGAAAATGGGAACACCAGTGCAGACTTATTCTTAAAACAAATGCTCCCTTAATCAAAATTGGATGACTAACAAGCATAAAATTATGGTTCTAATACCACACATAATCGTTTATCTCATTGCAAAGAGGCATACATCATTTGCATTGTGTTCCAGTAGTGTTTTATATCCACTTTACCATAATCTAAATGAGCATGCACAGCACAGACAAATGGAGATTCTGGCCCATCTTATGCATTTGCCTGGAGAGCACAATTGTGTTTGTTATGTGTGTTTTTAAAAATCGTGTTCCTATAAATAAACACATTAAAATGTAAAGAAAAGCAGTGGGCAATCTCAATGTCTAAGCAGTTTTAATTGTGAGATATAATTTCACAAAAAAAGGGATGTTTTTAAAATAGTTTTTTTCTGGACAGCAATTTTAATAAAGTATATTTGAAACTTATATGAGCTATGGAACAAGTTTGTTGAAGAGAATTTAAACCTGTGGATACATCAGCTCAGCATGTGGGTACTGCCAACCACACTTACAGCTCAGACTAGATTATTTTTTCCTCTGCCCATTCCATCCCTGCATCTGGGATGCACTTAACAGTCTGAGCCAGGGACTCAACTTTAAACAACTTTAAAAACGTACCAAAATGGCAACTGCCAAAGTATGTATTTCCTTCCTTGAACTTTCTTCTGCACAAAGCCTGTAAGAAGCTTTCACTTCTCCATCTGCAGCATCCTTCCTATTCCCAAAACCACCACAGCTGTGAAGTTCAATAATGAATAGTCCTTCAGGGAGAGCAAGTATGGCTTCACGTGACAGTATTTGCAAGAGCTGATTCCAGCTCCCATGTATGACTTTACATCCTTTTCTGACCTTGTAGATCTGTGAGAAATTGGCACTTGAAACTCTGACATTTTAACAAGAGACAAGCTGATCTTATACCTAATTTTAGAGAGCTTTATAAAGCTCTTTTTCCTATTCACAAGGATAACTCACTCAGCACAGCTGATCTTACTGTACAGAAGTATGAGGCTTCACAAGCAAAAAGAAATGCATACTAAAATACATGGCAAAATTCTCTTTTGTATTGTTAAAATCATTTATCTGTGACATATGTGGCATGAAGATGAAAATATGATATGGTCTAAAGGCTTTATTGTTATTTCACTTGGACTGAACTGCATTGCTTATGCTCAATGCACCATTTGTGCAAGATGCTTTTCTGATTCTGCCCACAACCTAAAGCTACCATCCAAAAATCAAGGGAGCAGTACAATCTTGACACAGATTAACCTCAAAAATAAACTGTAACCATATTAAAGAACTGTGAAATTCTACTTGGAGATTATTTGCTCGAAGAACAGGAACATGACAGAGATGGTAGGAGGATGAATTGAAGATACCCCTCTTCATCACAGGAGTGTTGGTCTAGATGACCTTTAAATGTCCCTTCCAACCCAAACTATTCTATGATTCTATGATTCTGTGAATGATCCTCAGCAAAATAAAAGAGATAGATGGAAACTCTGCACAGCACATTAAATGCTTTAGAGTTCAGCAGAGTATCATTCCTCTTTTTCTATCAGTCTCTCTTGTATGGATTTAGCACTTAAGAGAATAACTACATCACATATTTTACATAGAAGAACAGTAACTATATTACATATGGGAATAAGTATATTTCTATGTGGAAAATAAGGATTCTGTATTATTTACCTTAGTAAGCATTGTGCAGGTATTTTATTATCTGTATGTCCAGCTCTAATTATCGATTGACATTCAGTGTTCTGCTGCTAGGGGTGGATTTAATTGCATTCCTCTAGTACTTTACACTTTACTATTTCTTTCCTACCAGCATAATATTTAAAATATTATTTTGTCTTTACACACTCATGTTTCTGCATTCATTCTTATTTTTTCCTGGAAGTCTGCTGTCTTTCCAGTACCCCTCCTCTTTTATACCAGAGTGGTGTTCAGCTTTGAACCACTAGTTCGGCCTCATTTGTTTCATCTCTTCTCACAAAGTATTCCCCTTTAGCTTACATGCTTTTTTTTTTTTTAAATCCTAAATTAATTTAAAATTCATTTCATCAGTCCTCGGTGTTTATCTCAGCTTAGCTTTTTAGAGAAATCAGTTTTGTGTGTGTCTACATATGACATAGTGTCAAGAGACCTCTATGTCCAAGCACAATGTGTCCTTTTGTTTACTTTTCTTTGGCTATTCAGGACTGTCCACACAGAAATATTGCACATTCATCAAGCCTGATTGCCTGGACTTTAAACAACAGCAATTGTTCTTTCCACATTACACATCCACAGAATCACAAAATGTTCTGAGTTGGAAGGGATCCACAAAGATCATCAAGTCCAGCTCTTAAGTTAAGAGGCCATACAGGGATTGAACCCATGACCTTGGCCTTATCAGCACCATGCTCTAAACAGTTGTGATAATTCCATTTAATTCACTTCCCCCTCAAACCACGACACTCTCCAACTGTCTTCCAAAAATACAGAAAAACTACTATCCTCTCTCTGTCTTTTTATGTTTTCCTAGCTGTTAACAAGATGTGAAAAAAAAAAAAAAGATATTCGAAAGGCTTTTCTTACTTTACCTTAATGATTTCTCTGGAATTTGTGAATGCCATTCATCTAGATCAGTTACCTTGTCAAAATGTAATGGTCTCATATAGTTAACAGTGTGGTCTAGCATAATCATAAACCCTTTAATACCTTCTGTGGGAAACTACATTTTCATCTTCCAGATGTGACCTTCAGCTTTTGTCAGAAATGCCTATACTATGGAAGAGAAAACACATTGAGTTATCTGAAATACATTCCTTAGTAACAATAGCTCTTATTCATGTTGCTTTATGACCTTGCAAGCTAGGTTTGACAGATAACTCTACATATTCTGTGCTTATAAAACCATTTCTTTTTATCATATTAATGTCATTAATTAGCCTTATTATTACCAACATTAAAGTCTAAATTTTGCTTCTCATCAATTTATCAATATCTTCAGCCTTCCTTGCAGCTACAAGAACTCTCCCTTTTTCAGTTGAAGCATTTTCTTCCTCCATAAATAATTTCATTGAGTGTGAGGTAAAGTCTGGGTTATCTGGTCCAAGCAATCTAGCTTACCCTTGGCATTCACACACATTTCACATATGTAAGTGTACACTTTGAGAGCTTCTACCTTCTGCATCAGACCGTTGTACAGAACAGAACCATCTGTAGCCGTCTGTAATGACATATAGAGAAAGAAGGAAATTCTAAATTTGTTTCACACTACCAGACTTGCACATGTGATGTTGGGTGTTATAAGAGGGAGGCAAAAGTTTGCAGGCCTAACAGCAGTTCTAGCAGTGGAGAGCACTGGAGTAAGAGGATGCATAAGAACATGAGCCTGTTCATTCATGTAGTGCAAAATGACAGCTCTGAAACTCTGTACTGTAGACAGAGCTTGGCCCAATGTGTATGATATTACATACATGGCAAAACTTGAATATTCCAATTCAGATTTTTTCCACACTGCTCAGGTATGAAGCACCTGTCTGGTGCTTCCCAACCTAAGCCTGTTGATAGATCATGTGTTATTAGTTTTATATTGTTTCACTAAATGTTCCCTGACAAATGTTTTGTGGATATGCAGAGAGAGAGAAGCTGGATGTGTAAATGTATCCATGTAATGTACAGGATCTGGAGAAACTAACTACACTACCAACAGCAATGAAAGCATCAAAGTACACAAGGAGACAGTTGTTACTGTGAAATCTTACATGTCACATCACCATACAAGACAAGCATTTGTAGCCAAACTACACTACAATACATACACATGTATGTGTGTGTGTATATATATATATATATGTATGTATGTATTTATATATATGCTAGATAACAAGCTTTGCATGGCTTTCTGCACAATTAGATCGTTACCTGAGCAAGTCCCTGTTTGAGACAGCTGCTATCAATGCAAGATTTTTCATTCCAAGCAGTGGCCTTCCATGAATCTATGCCAGTTTGCACCGATCCCATTTGCACTCCCATCAGTTCATGCTATCACCCTCACTGTGTATCTTTTACTGCTATTGTGCCTTTCATCTGCAGATCACTTCCCTTTCATGTAATGTCATCTCCACCTTTTTCCTTAGAATAGTATTTCACTTTACTGATTCTATATTTAAAGCTTGCAGCTCTCCCTGTTTGCTTTGTCTAATTGGCTCTTAAAACCTTTTTCACAATGAAATAACTAATTAAATTATTTTGATCAGTTTCCAAAATTTTCCTGAGGAAATGAATAATGTATCAGTTTGCATTATAATTTTCTTAGCTCTTTCATTTAGGTAATTTTGGAGCATTTTTGCATTCATTGGGACAGAGATAAAGAAGCAAGTTTGGCTCTGTAGGGAAGCTGGCTTGGGAAACTGTTTCCAAAAAGTACTATAGATCAGTCTCTACCTAAGTAATATGATATAACTAAATTGTCCTTGAAGCATAGACCAGAGGGTTCCAAACCCATGGAAAATCAGGGTTACACTTACTCCTACTCCCACTCTGTAGTTCATTGAATTGGTAAATATGTTATACAATCTGCCATAACTTCTGGGGCAGATTTTGAAAGTACTCATCCTCCCCAACAGTCTATATGCTGGGGAACTTTCCAGGTCAGATTGTGCTTGCAAAAGCAGAAAAAGGGGCTGAAACAAGATGTCCTCTTGAAAAGGCTGAGGAGGAGGTAAGAGGAATCACCACCTACTTCTGCTCTGGTTCCCTCTTAAAAGAAAAGATTGATTCTTCTATGTGTTTTTCTGTGAAGAGGAGGATTAAGTCCCTACTTTCATGGCTGTAAATCATGTGTGGAAAGAAATGCCTGCAGAGAAATGCACAGTTAAGCACGTAAGCCTCCAAGAGGGTGGGGATTTAAAACTTGAGTGAGTCTTCAGGGCTTTGCTTTTTCTGCCTCAGGTGGCTCAGTGCTTAGGGTTGTGCACACCACTATAGATCATTCATTCTTTCTTTGCCATTGTAAAGCCTACAATGCCAACCCAAAGCCACAGATTCTGCCACAAGCCTCCAAATATTACATGGTACCAAAGTCCTTGTTTGCCCAAAACTTAAATCTTTATAACTTATAATAATTTAATTACTTCTTTTACACATGTAATGCTTTATGCCTCTGATCATTCAGACACACAAAATGTTTCAGCAGCTGGAACAGAGCAGGATATGCATGCAGGTATATGAATGTCAGCACTGTCAGGCAACATACTTACTGATGTATCGTATTTAAATCCTTCTGTACCAATGGACACCAAACCTGGCAGCTGCTGAAACCATTGATGTGTGCCTCACTGCCTGCTTTTGTGCCTTACCATTCCATGCATGGCACATCAGAAGTCATGCCTCCACCTGTTTTGTGGTTTTGTGGCCTTGCTACAGCTCTGAATTTCTCTTCTTCTCATGCACTGCTCCCGTGACCACAGCCAGAATATTGCTCCCTGTGTGATCTCACTGCTGGAGCAGGGGGCAAGAGAAAGGAGCAGGGCAGAGGTGCCAGATGCACTGACATGGTCAGAAGCTGTAGCTCCTGCAAGAAGAGCCCATTGTTTGGGGTCTGTATTTCAGGAGTGGAGGGAAGAGCAAGGTTTCAAGCTTCCTGACATCCCAAACTGCAGTATGATTTACAGGTCTTCTCTCCCTGGTCAGATGCACAATCAGCTCCATAGCCAGCAAGACAGAGCAAGATGTTAACTCTTCCAGCACCCCTCCAAACCCCAGAGAAGCTTCATCCCAATGCCCTAACAGAGCAAATGCCAGCTGGGGTGATTTCCTCACGCACTGAGTCACCGTGTGGGCTGAACACTCGTCCTGAACTGTGACAAAACCACCTACCTCTGAACTTTGACAACCTGTGCCAATAGTTATTGAGTGATCATGACCATTTTCTGTTAACTTTTTTTTAATGTTTCATTTGCTAAAAAGGCAATTTTAGCTCCTGAAGAAGGCATTTTAAGCAAAACTCAGAAATGTGACCTGGAAAGATAATATGAATGGGATTTTTCTCTGTCATCTCTCTATGCTTTTGATTATTCTTGACATTCTATAATGTTAAGCTAAAAATAGAAAGCATTTTGAAAATGTCATAATATCCTGAGTCTAGTAAGAGAATATCACAGCTAGAAAATATGCTTAAGAAATCAAAATTACATAGCAGACTCAAGAAGAAGAATTAAACTGGGCTTCACTGCAATGGAACTTAACAGCTACAAAAAAATGTGAACTGTGAACTCAAGCTGGAAGCTACAATTGAAATGTAAACATTGCTTATTGAAAGTAAGATGCTGCATTAATAACAGCAAGCACAAAAGCTGAAGACTTGTGGCATTACTGGATAGAGCAGTGATGCTTTTTCATCCTTTCAAGTGGATCTAATTCAGATTATGTCCCCCAGCTAACCCAAACGTTCAAAGTCCTTGTACTTGATCCTTCAGTAGAGCATGAATTTGTTTTGGAATGTTCTAGCTGAATTGATTTCTTTTTCTCTTGCTTTTCCATCTCACATAGAAATATTCTCATCTCTTTGCAGGTCTTCTGTGTCTTAGCACAGGTAAAAGGGCTGGTACTGATGAATACATGACAAGCTTTTCCAATTCTCATAAATTAAATCAGAATATTTACTAAATATCAAAATCAATTCTTTCTTTTCTGTGCTTGAACCTAAAGCACAGTGCAATTTCTGCTTTGATTTGTACAGAACACTTTGCTGACTATATCAATAGCTACAAATTCACCCCAGATTATGTGGAACAGAGTTTGGCTCCTAGAACATGCCTGTGAGATTTCAGGGGCTGAGCACCACTCTGCATCACCCCTCCAGGAGGTACCAACCACTGACTCCTCTGGAGTCTGGGGATGGCCAAGAAGAGTCAACAAACATGGCTAGATTTGGTTTTGACTAGTACTGAAGCATAACTGAAGTTATAATAATAAAACCATGGCAATAAGATGATATGTGCTGATGTAACTCTGGTGAAAATTTCAATGAGTGATCTGCAAGATCAATAAAAATTAGACTCTTAAGGTAGTCAATAAAATGGTTCGGAAGTATTTCAGAAATGAATATATGAGGCAGAAAAACTCACAAATAACTAAGGCAATTTCTGTGGAGTTTGGCCCAAACTGACATTTATTCCATTATACCATCCCATTCTAACAGTCCCTTGTTTAGGTATCTATGGCAACCAATGAAAACCCAACGAAAAATACCTTTTTCACTCTAGAACCCCAGCTTCTTGATTACAAAGAAGTGAAGCTAAGACTTTGGGTAATTAAAGGTGACTGATCAGAGAAGAAAACACAAACAGTACCTAGGATCAGTGTAATGTGACAGTCCCAGCTGCAGAAGGGCAAGGTCTGTCACACTGCCGCTGCCCCATTGTGGAATTAACATCCACAGTAATAAGCAAAACAACAGGGGTCTTAAAAACTCTACAGCAAAAAATACAGATTTTTTTTTCACCTGACCCAAGCAAAAATATTTGGCTGTAATTGCATGATGGGAGAAAGAGCACCCTTTGAAGTTTAAGTGCTACCTGTGTACTTAGAAAATGTTTTCTAAGATAGGTCATTTTTCTTCCAAATGTGACTGATCTGTTCCATGTGAATGCAAATTCTTGTTTCTGCTTTGTTATTTGTCAAGAAAATTGCAATCAATATTATTTTAATCCATCTCATATACAGTGTTGAACCTTTTATTTGTCTCAATGAATAAATAATTCGAACTGAGACTGTGCTCAGTGTTTTCTGAGTATCTAAAAAAAAAAAAGCTGGATTCTCCTTTTCACTTTTAAGCTTTGAATTATGGACCATCCCACTGCCTGGAAGCAACTGAAGTTCTTAAATTATAAACAGTAAATTATCTTCTTGCTTTTGCTTTTAAAACAAAAAGTGCACATGTTTGGGAGACAATAAAAATTTAATATAATCAGTAAAATTTGACATTAATATTTTCTTTGGGTTTTTTTTTTTTTATTTTTCAGCTTTTAAATTAACATTTCCTGGACTTGATTGCATTAATTTAATTTTAGGAAAGATTGCCGTATTGGATATACATATGAACCAAACATTTACATTAACACTAACTGCAGTCATCAGAAGTTAAGGGAAATTTGTGTGTACCTACTGATGGAGACGGTGAATTCCCATAATCCCAAAATCCTTAAATGTACATAACAAAGGTAATTTTCGTAATGTTTTGGAAGAATATAAATAAATGTCCTGTTACGATGCATATTTCTGCACCCAGACTGACATTCCTCTTTTGAAGAGTTTTAGCATCTGTAACAAGTAATATTTATAACACATCAAAAGTAGGTCTTGAGAAAATCAAGCTGACATTTAGAGAGCTACATTTGGTGCAACTCAAATTTACTGCAGCTGCAGTATAAATAATCTGAGCACTGCCAAAGATGAGCTACTTATGTCTGTATACACACAGAACAATTTAAACTTCTCCACATTTAATTTCAAATAAAGGACAGTTTTACAGCTGATCAGTGCAGTACACAGGATCTCAAGCATGACAAAACCATGAAATCTGATGGAATTTCCATCACAAAGAGCCTAAGAACACACCAGTTTCTTCAAAACTGCTTCACAGCCCTCTCCACTAAATCCAGGTGTAATGTAAAAATTTGGTGCAATTCCTTCTTAATTATGTTGAATACCATTTGCAGATAAATTTTGTAGCAAGTTATAGAGCCAATGCTTTCTACAGCTCTTTATATTTTGGATAGAGCTGGGTAGAGGGGGCTGGGGGAATACAGGCAAAGAAAGGACTGGAATTTTAGGACAAATTCTTGCTATAGAAAACACCTCTGTGCTAGCTTTTCCTCAGGTACTGCACAGCAGCTGAGCCACAGGTGCTTAGCTCCTCTGTGGGTTTGGAAGGGTTACAGCCAGCACTGCCACCCCCTCAGGGATGGCATGGGAGCCACATCACTCACAGGGACTACAAATTTCAACCATCAATTTTGGCTCAATGGGATGGAGGAAAACGAGACACTCAGGACTCAGTTGGGCCAAGTCAGTATTGGAATATTTGACAGTTGGGGCACATTGGATTAAAGGAGGGATCTCTTCTTAAATTGTCCCCTTGAGGTCACTTTTTTACTATCTCAAAGTCAGTTTTTACAAGAAGTTTATAGTCCATGGGCTTTAGGAAAACATCTATGCCACTACAAGATCACTATAAGGGAAAAAACAGTGTTCTGATTCTTTTAAAAATGGCATTGCTTACATTACTTACATTGGTGCTTGCCTTATCCACATTTCAGTGTTGTCTCACAAACAGTATGGACTGTGGTAAACTGGAAAAGCAATAGAATAATGGTGGAAATAAAAACAGAGAACTCTGCTGACAAATATTTTTTCAGATGTTGTTTCTCATCATAAAAATCAAGTTCCTATTTCCAGTCTTAGAAATTATAGAAATTATATAATTCAGATGGTATTTTCAGATGTTTGTCCCTCTTCTTTTTTTTTTTTCCTTTTGCACAGTTGTCCTAGGGTGACTTTATAATGCTTGTATCCCCAGTCCTCTGGGTTTTTTATGCTGGATATTAAGTTCTACCCCTCTAAGACTGGTTCTGAGAGTGAAGTGGGGGAGAAGGAAAAGCGGTGGAATTTTTTGCGGCTGTATTCAAAAACACAGAGATAAGAGCTTCAGCTCTCTCTCAGTGCGTTGTCTGGAGCACAGACAGTGGGAGAGAGCTCTCCTTTGCTTTTAGTTAGTTTTTTTTAGTTAGCTGAGGCCAGAAGTTTATTAGAACTCTTCAGCTGTTGTTCAGTCCAGGAACACCAGGACTATTTTCCGGGGGCCCCCTAAGCTGCACTGCGGCCGGGACGCCGGACCCGAGCCCCGGAGAGACTGAGAGAAAGCCGAGGACACACCCACGAAAAGGACTCTCCAATCCACAGAAGGACTTCCTGAATTTGCCATCTCTTCAGAACGACGAGAGGTTCTGTTGTATATATTATTCATTTTCTCATGTTTGTGAATACTTTGCTTGTAAAATAAACAGTTTTTTCCCACTTTTCTCGAAGGAGATTTACGTCTTTCAAACCGGCTGGGGGAAGGGCAGCTTGAATTTGCTTTATAGAAGAGACCACTTCAAAAGTTTCCTTCCAAATTTGCCCTAAACTAGGACAACAATTCTTAAATTCTTAGAGTTGCCTTATCATTTTAATGACATATGAATAACATCCAGATTTCTGTGACATATTGAGTTTCATTGAGAATTATTCTGAATAAAGAAATAATGGATATGCCTGAAAGTGTTCCAGAATTAAAAAAATAAATGAATAAATTAGGCATGTGTTGATGTTTAATAGAATTTTGCTGAAATCTGTAATTTTTAATTAACTCCCTTTGAAATCTTTGAGTCATCTCATGAAGGAACAGAAACTCTATGTTAGATTTAGAAGACTAATCATGCAATCAAAGAACAATTTAATCCATATTCAGTGTGATCTCTACAGAAACAGAGTCAGACTTTAAAGTGTTCATTGCAACCTTTTCATGAACATTTTTACTTTTCAAGATAAATTACTCACTCACCCAGGAACATCACTGATTTTGCAGAAGTGTCATCACTCAAAACTAAGCCACTCAAAACCTTGTAAATTTATAACTGAAGCTACAATTAAGAGTAACTTCTGATAGATTTAGGGAAATATATGAAATTACATTACACAAATGCCCTTAACCTTGTCCTGCAGATATGATATTTAATAATTGCATTTAAATATATTATCTTATGAGGATCAATTGGATTTTTAAAAAATGTATTTCTTCTTTTTTGGCATCCTAGAGAGAAGAGATAAAGTTGCTGAAGTGCCATACCTATGGGTTCCTTCCGCTGGCTCAGAACAACAGCTGCACATACCTGTGGGCATAATTTTCCAGCTTGGACATAAACCAATATATCTGTCAGTCAGGAAGACATATAGGTGACTTAAGTTGCATCTGTAATTAAATATGCCTACAAAGTGGGGGCCAAAAAAAAACCACAGACAGCAATAAAAAAAATCTATTCCTTCTGGCAGATCTGACATAACCCTGATCTCTCGTGTCGTATACATGTCAATATTGTCACTAGTGCAATTGTTCTGAAGGGGCTAGTCTTGACTGACACCATTGGGGAAGTCAGAATCAGGCCCAGAGGTGTTCGGATCACCAGATGGATTTCACAAGTGTGATGGCCTTCCCAGTCTCATTCACAAAATCATTTGTTGCACCCACTGCCAATGGAAGTGTCCTTGCCCAATAAGCTTCACTCTTCATGCCAGGTTTTTCAAGAGCAACAAAACATCCAACATCAAGCCATGGCTGATATCCCATGGCCTGTCCCTTAATTTTATGATTTCTCACAATGAAGCCAAGGCATGGAACATGAGGGAGAAATTTAATGCAGCTTCTCTGTTCTAAGCACTGTCTAAACTGGAAAGAGGAGGGTATCACAGCCAACATAAACTTACCAGCACAAATGCAAAGTCTGCACCTGACTGAACTTGCACAGAAACACTCTGTGAGTCCCTGCTGGAGATCAGCTGAGGATGGTTATGTGCTTATAGTGCAGATCATCTCTTCCACCTGGAAATGAAGAACAATTCAGGGTCTGAACAGGGTCTGTGGCTTCAGGGCTGATCCTGTACTGCTTGGTCCATCAGATTTGCTCCTCTTCTGAGAGGGTTGCAGATCCCAACGTTAGTCTTGTTCAGAAGAACACGGACTGAAATAGGTGCAGTGGAAAGAGATCTTTTACCTGCTTTGTTTTTTCGTTTGCTTATTTGTAAGACAGTGATTCTCTCGTTCTGTTTCTGTACCTCTGAAAAAAAACAGACTCATGGAATGGTTTGGGTTGAAAGGGATTTGGTTTGAATTGCCAACAGCTCTGTAACATCTTGAAACAATGCATTCAACTGCTACAACTTGAGCAAAAGGGAGACAAAAAAAGACCAATACTACATGGTGCTCATTCTGTTTCTGATAGGGACTTCCAGATATACAGACGACTGAAGCAAAGGCTACTGAGTTGCTCTGCCTTTCTGGCATTAGAAAACATCCAGCTGGTTGATTGCTGCTACATTACGCTAAGCAACACAAGTAAAGGAGCCCTCTTCTGTCATACTAGTGCTAATATCTTCTCTGTTACCTCTAAGGTGCAGGAAATACTATAAGCCATATTTTAGAGGAGAGATAATCTTTATGTTGGAGGTAGAAAACTACCTTCTTAAGGTAGAAAATTCTGTTTGCATCAAAGTCACAGCTCCTAACTGACTTCTCTACACAGTGGCTACATGTAGCTGGGGCAAAAGGGGAACTTTTAGGCTCCTGACATCAGCAATACACTGTCCAAACAAGTACATCTTCTAATGCAGCTGGGATACATCAGCTCATCTTCTCCATCCTTACCAGTTATTCCTAACCAACTTTCTTATCATAACTACTTCTTCATATCACTTCTGTTTGTTGCAACATTATGGCCCACAGGCAAACAACTGAAATGTTTTAGCTCATAATTTCATGCATTTCTAATTTATTGTCTCACTTTAAATCTCCATTAAAATTAAAATAGAAGAAGGGGGGGAAAAGCCCTTTGCATGCTTATTCACCAAGCAGCTTTCTAAGGTTCTTAGAGGTCTAATTATGATATGAAAACATGATTTCCAACTTTGCAGATGATACTAAATTGGAAGAGAATAAAAACAAATGAAGAATAATTAGGTAGTGCAGCCAGATATAAAAGAATTTAGATCATTTTATATTTCAGGAATAATAGATGGCAAATGCAGGGCTGTGAAAATAAATTGAGACTAATTAGCCTCACAGTGTGGCATAAAAAGTGGGATCCTGTTTAGAAAGACAAGAGGCTACAACACACTGAGATAAATTCTGAACTTTGATTGCAAAATTCACATATAAGATTCCCTTTTGTGACTTGCTAGCAGTCTCAGTGGTACTTCCCTAGAAATGAGATAGAACTCAGTGTCAGCAAGTAAAACACCACTTGGCCTCTGGGAAAGGAAGGGCTACATGGAATAGTCTGAGAAGAAGTTTCTTCCATGGCAATTGCACAGGATTGTATTAGCTAAATAATGGACCACAGGCTGTATTCAATCTGAAGGGTGTCTCTGCCCAAACCAGTATCTTTCTCTGGGGACAAAAAGAGAAAGAGTGGGGAGAATACACCAAGGAAATGTTTTGCTTCTTTGCTCGAGTGCTCCTGCAGAAGAGCCACCTGACTCTGCGGCAGAAATGCGCCACTTGTTTGGAAAGAGCTCTAGGCTGATCAGGAACAGTCATTTTTTATTTCCTTACTTTATGTTATGTTCTTTAATGTATTCAGGCCTGCAGTTAGAAAAAGGTTTCCAAGAGTTGAGCTGGGAGGTTCCAGGAGAGCTGTCAGTGGGAACAATGGTGGGAAGATACCTTGCTGGTTTTAAAATGTTGCTTTATGAACCATGACAAATTAAATGCTGAGATAGCTGGGATGGCAAGGGACATCACCCTAAGAGATCACCATGGTTTCCTACGCTGCTGTTTTCTGCTCTACATACTGCTGCCTACTTCTCTTGACTGAAACACAACCTGTCAAAAACGCACTCCCTCTTCTGCATATATCAGCACATTAATTTTCAGCTATGTGATATGGGATGTTCTTCTGTATCAACCCAAGAAAAAAAAAAGAACCCTTTTTCCTTTTTTTGAAGAGATGAAAATTTGTTCAGGAAACTGTTTTTTTAAATGTTATTGAGTTGTCTGTTCATTTTGAAGGTGAGTGAAGATGGAAAATGGACAAATGCATGGGGGAATTAAGATCACTGCTGGTGAGTCAGTACTGCAAGGGATTACTGACTACAGAATATTTTCACTGTAAACAGAATTAAATAGACCTCTCTAAAATAATGATGTCTAAAATCCATCATTAGTTCATGGAATTTGAAAAGTATTAGGTTGATCTGTTCGCCCATCAAGAGATGCCTTCACCTTGGGGGTTTGCCATCAAGAGATGCATTCACCTTGGGCATGAAGATTTACCTTCCTAGGTCTTCTTATAGTAAACTTTGAGCTTTTTTAACGATAGCAAAATAGTGACAAAAGGTTCATTTTAGGGCATTTATACATTTCTTTCTAGCCATGTTTTCCACAGAATAGGTCTGAGTTATTAGCCATCTTTCAATGCATGCAAGGGAAAGGCCATTGAAATCTTCCAGATGCAATGTAGTGTATTTCAGCATTAAACGCCTGCATAATTTATGGCAGAGTGCACAGAATTTCTGTGTATGGCTATACCTAACACAGGCTCATTTCACATTTGAAATTCAATTCTTCCAGCTGACTAATTGATTCATTTTCATAAATACTCTGAAATTTGTAATAGGAACGATGCTTTGCAGTAAGATATTGTTTTGGCCAGTACCCAAATTAACTATGAATATTTACCTTCAACAAAAGCCAGTGGGATCAACAGCAAATAATGAAAACATAGTGATTTATAATTTCTTTTTACAATCCTGTTGTTACATGAGATTCAGCAAAATTTCAAATCCTATAAACCATCCTCTTAAAATATAGTTATTATGTTACTCAATCTCAATTTTCTGTTCTCTGCCTCTTTCTGCCCATTCCTTCCAGGAGCCCTCCCTGCTGGGATCCCTCTGGTTCTGTCTTGGGATGTAAGACAGTGAACAAGCTTCTGACAAGAGCTTTGATAGCCACTATGTCCATGATCCTTCACCAGAAGCGTTGAATTAGGATGTTTTCAGGGAAGGTGGAAAATAGTTTGATTCCAGAAAGAATGATAGATAAATCATTCCCAAAACCCTTGAACATATATCCTGAAGTCACCCAGGTTTCCAGAGCAATAACTGGTTTAAAACATACAAGCTCAGACCAGGGCAGTGTTCTCAGGAAGGGCTGATGAGGGTTGCAGTTCAGTTCCCACAAGTCCCATTAGGCCAAGTTGTGCAGCTGTAGCAGGAAAGATGGGATTAACATAAAATATGGAAAGTGATTTCCATAAAATATGGAAAGTCCAGTGCAACTCTTGCATTTTTTTTTTTGGAGAGAAGCACCTGCACTGGTGATGGACACTTGTACCAACTCTAGACTTTTGGGAGCATAGCCCAACCGTGTCACATCGCCCTTCTCCCCAGCTGCAGTACAGCAGCTCTCCGTCCTGCCTGACCATTAGTCTGTGGAACTGACACCTGGCATTTGGGGAAACAGGCAGGATGGCCTCAGGTACCTTTAGGATCAAAGATACTAATTTATAAATAATATCAGTTTTAGATTAGCATGATTTTAAGTGTATGAGAGGTAACTTAAAAGCTGTGACTATCATTGAGCTCTCTATGTCCCAGAGCTCTGTAACAGAGTTCAGGGACAAGCACACCTTCCCCTAAAACCCATCAGCTTCCCACTCTTCTTAGCTCTGTGCTACTGCCTTAACCTGTTTTAGCCCCAGATGGGGCAGGAAGAGGCAGCAGAAACAGATCTGCCCTCCAAAAGGATTCTGTAGTCTTCCATAGCCACAAGGAGAGCCTACCATAGAAAATCTACCTCCAAATCCATCAGCTGTGCTGTAAGAGTCCTCACTCTGTCTCCCAGCCACTTAGGAAACCTGCCACTAGGAATCACAGTTGCCGGAAGTTGCCACACACACACCAGGAAGCAAACACCCTGTGAACTTGCACTGCAACAGGCAGGCAGCTCCCAGGGGGCTGTGCCTGTGCCCACTGCACCATTGAACACTTGGACCGTGGCAGCAGCCGGAGGCCAAGAGCCCAGAGCCAGTGCTTGGCACCAGGAACCCACAGCCTTGGCTGCCACCACACTGCCTCTCCAGCAAATCCCAGCTATGCCCTCCTCTGCACCCTGGCTGTGGCTGTGTTCTTGCCCTTCTTTTTCTGCAGAAGATATGCACAGTTTGAGCTTTTTTTTTTTTTTTTTTGTGTCCAGGAAGTTTTATTGGTCCAAGAATTAATCACAACACTTAATTAAATTTTGTTAGTGATATATACATAAGTCTTTAATTTATTTGTTGTTGAGAGAAGCAACTCTGTATAAATAAAAATAAAAACTATTAAAAAGTTAAAAACAGCCTGACTCGCTCTGCAGAATTTTCAATCCGCCAGGATTCAGCAAAAATAGAACGAAGTACTTACATCTTCAAAAAGCATTAAGCCAAGTACTTAATCAAAGGTTAAAGTGCAGAAATATGAAATAACTGAAAAGTTGGCTCACTGGACTGCAAATTGACCAAGAAGAGGAAGTGAATTTGAAGAAGAAAAGAATTTGTAAGAGGTTTTGATAGAGATCAGCAGATCTTCAGTCTCTCAATATTATATTAACAATGGCATCAAAAATTTCTGCTGTCAGTTCCTAATAGTAAATTTTGGTTGACAATAAGGAAAGAACAATACAGTCAGAAACAGGAAAATGTAAAATATTCATGCATTGCAGTACTCATAAATAACAACACATGAGAGGGGAAAACAGTCAAGAAAGGAATCTCTATCTAATGGAAAATTGTTGCAGAATTACAAGGAGAACAATTCTATTCCAGAAAAAAAGTCTGTACCCAGTTCAACTAAAAGTGCAGCTCCTGTAAATAAGACAAGCTAAATCACCTTAGAACGAATTCAATATTTTGTTAAAGACTGAAAGCATTTGAATAGGTACACATTTATATAGTACAATTTTTATCTAATCTGCAGTGTCTTATTTGTCAGCCTTACAGAGTCTGTGATTTGTCTCAAACCACATTCCCAAGTATTTTCCACACTTGCCAGTTTTGTAATCATCACAGGTGCTCTGTTTTATCAGCATGAGGTCCACCATGAGTCTGGGATAAACCGACAAGTCATGGCCAACAACTGCCCTGCATCACTAGAGATGCATCAGGGCAGATTGTATGAGTGGAGAGTTAACCAGGCATCACAATTCCTAGTTCAAGTTTAAAAACAGGGGCTTTTCTTCCAAAATTCTTAATTTTTTTCTTCAAGCCCTATAGTTTCCTACACAATACACAGTGGTGTTATAGCAGAAAAACTCACATCTTCCTCTAATCAAAGGCTTAGGCTGGCCTTCCAGTTGTTGCACCTCTGCCAATGCTCTAGTGAAGTCTAAAATGAAGCATAAGATTTCAAAGGACTTTCTCACTTCTTTAAGAAAGAAAAAGGAAACAAACAAAAGAAACATTGTAATTTAAATTTTTACATAGTATTTGCTTTGCATGTCCCTTTGAAATATTCCCTATGGGACTGCATCTCTAACTAGATATTCTTTGCAATTTTATTGTTCAAAATTCCTGAGGTAATATTGTGAATGACCATGTAAATGTAACAAATTTCCTTCATCCTTTCACTGGATGCTGGTTGTTTCCTTGTTAGATGCCCATGCTATTTAAAGGAATTTTTGCAACTCTTTTTGTCATTCTGAATTTCAAAAATTAGCGAAAAAACATGTTAAAGAACAGCCTTTTTCAGGCGTGTAACTTTTCCATGCTCTGATCTTAGAAAAATTTGGCTAGGAATGCAGGCAAACACTGAGTCAGGAAGCAGGAACTGACTTGAGATTTTATGTTGGCATTGAACCAATGGACTCAGAGAAATTATGGATTGCTAAAATTTCAACATGACCAGTGAGAACATGACAAAAGGATTTTGAGAACCTCACAGAGATGTCTGATGATATTAGGATAAGGATAATATTAAACAGGGGAGAAAATCTATACAACTTCCTCAGAAGAAAAATGCCGTCCTATGCTCCTGCTTGGTAAAATAGGCAAAGGGCACCATTGAGTCAACAAGTACTGTAGTGGCTAGATCTCTGCACAGAACCTGATGGATTTCTCCATTGTGAAAGGAATCTAAGCAAAAAGTCATGAAATTACTTCCTGGGAATTGGTTTTAATAGTGCAGGTTACAAAGAGGCAGTACTGTTTTCAAAAGACTGTCTTATTCCTCATTTTCCAGTTAAGTCATAGTTATTCTATCCCATAAAATATGATTCATGTTAGAACAATGGCAAATTTTTTGAAATTTATGATACAGCACCTGTATTAAATGTTTAGGCATGAAAACAAAAAATAATGACAGAAATGTAAAGACACCATTTAAGAATATATATAGTGAAATAATAACCATTAAAATATCTCCATAATAAATGTTCAAAATTAAAAGTTTTTGCTTGCTCTTTGTTCTGAAAATTGTGTTTATCTGAGTAAACATAATTCTCTTTGAAGACCAGACTATCCTTTAGCATGCATTATTTTCCTGTCAATCAACAACTTCCATAGCTATGCAATTGCAGTGTGGCCAAAGTTCTCTGGATACTTCATTACCAATGGCTTCCACTTGTCCCAGCGCCACTCTGTTTTTCAAAACCATGCACTCTGGAAATTACTAGTTTTCATAACCAAAGGTATTAATGAGAAAAAATCAGGGGGAAACTAATATGTCTCCAGATCTCTTCACAAAAGGGCACCAGCCCAGGAAATTACAGAGAGACAAAGCAAAAGCTGAAGATTAATATTCTTGTTTCAGGCTGACACATTCATTTTCCAGGCATCAGTCTAAGAACATTCATGCTAAAAGCAGTGGGAAATAGCCTGTAAAAATTAAGTGACTTCATCTTTATAGACAGTGTTTTGTAAGAATGAACTTTAGCAAAATCTTTCATAATTCAATGCCTTAGAATCATGGAATGAGGGTTTTCAATTTGCCTAGCTATGGAAAGTCACCAAACAACAAACTTATTGAAAACAAAAGCTATTATGCATCTTCTGGTTCAGAGCTTACCACACACAGGACTGTTCTTTCAAGGGCATTTTTCTTAATCCTTTCTCAAAGGTAGATTTACATCTTTCCAGTGAAGGGCTTATAATTTTTTCCTTTATTAGATTCATACTCACCTGCATTCATTGCATTGACTGATTTCTGACATCCTAGTATTACAAGCTTTATTTTGGCCAGAACTAGATTCCTGCTTTCCAGTGGAAGTTATGAATCCTTCAGTAAAAGTAAGACTTACATAAAAGTGAAGATGTAAATTTCAAGTGAGTATGTAAAACTGAAAAGGCAGAAAACTATGAAGACAAACATAAGGCCACACATCACTAGGAGCATCAGTTTCTTTTTGATGTGTCATAATATATCTCACAATGTCATGCAACAAACTTTAAAAAGTAGTTTCAATGGGCCAGGCCTTCAATTACTATAAATGGAAGTCACAGTCATCTAACTGCACTAAATTATCCCCTTTTTATTTTGTTTTTAAACCTTCCAAATACTGCAATTTAACTATGTCTCCAAAAATCAGTGGTTTTTGTCAAGCTACACATTACTTTCTCTAATTATCATCACATATCTCCTTCCATGCTAATTTCTTTTTCATTAAGGAGATCACTAATAATCCAAATGGAAATTTGGTGCAATCACTTATAATCTGCTTTCCATTACAGAAAAATAACAGAAAGTTGAATAAAGTCTTTAATGCATCTATGTAAACTATGAAAATATAAATAGAAAATGCCAAAGATTTAATATAATGAGCAGAAAAAAACCATGAAAGTAACTTCCAATGCACTTGAGGCACATGGTTAACCACAAAGTCTGGAGGCATTAATCCAGAAAAGACTACAGCTTTGGGCAGAATCTCTCCCTCTTTCAAATGCTGACATATATATCCAAGAACAGTGACCATTTTAATGTGGAATCTACTTGACATAGCATGACAAATAAAATTACCCTACAATGCTAAGCAAAAAAAATCAGTGCATGCTGATCTGAACACAGACTTTCTGTTCTACTGGAAAACACCAGATTTGTTTTCATTATGATAGGAACAAAAGGAAAAGCTGAATTGTATTTGTAAGGAAAATAATTTGATAAATTAATAAGTTCCACTTCAAATTGAGTAGTTTTGTTCTGATTTTGATTTAATATTATGTTCAAACTATAGGCTGGAAAAATAAGAAGTATTTTAAAATAAGAAACCACAGAGTTTCATTACAGATAAGTCTGAAAATGACATTTTCATAATTTTTCCTTAGAAAAATTAGATTTTATTGAAAGTGAAGCCTCACACAAAATTTTACTATTTATAAATAAAAATTCTTTTTCTAATGGGAAACTTGTATTTTGGAAACCTCTCCTGTTTTTACTTTTACAACTGAGAAAATAATGTGCCCATGTTATTAGTCCATAGTACAACTTTTAAATGGCCAAGAATTTCATCAGAAGCAAATAAAACCAAAATCCACCGAGGTGAAAACTCATTGGAGCTGACAGACAGTTAGAAGTGTAGATACTAGAGACAAGCCAGAAATTCAGTGCAAACTGTGAGTCCTGTACACTGCATACACTGAACACCAGTAAGCAGATAACATTAGAGAATGAGGAGCATTACATATCCAGGGCAGCAGACACAGAAAGAGGAAGGCACTTAAGAAGTCATCGAGAAGTGGAAGCATTGAAGAAACATTCACAGAAATACGCAACAATGTGAACAAAAATGATGCTCTCAGAGGCTGTTGCAGCAATACATTATGGGAAGGAAAAAGTTGGAGTATGCACCAAGACTTTTAAGTGTAATCACTACAAACCAGGCAAAATAGGAAGAAAAATAGTCAAGGTATTTTATATCTGGCAAACAAGTCTTTCTTCAGAAATCAGTTTGGGGAACTAAAATTCTGAAGTCCCTAATTGTGCTCAGATTTGTATCGACCAGCAAAAAATGGGAAAAAATCACTTTCAGCAAGAGATTAAAACAAACAGTGACTCAAAAGATAAAGACCATGCACTTAGCCTTTATGTAAAAAATTAGTCCAAACACTGAGAAGTCTAAAAAATATAAGCCATGAAGCTGATTAATCCCAAAATTAGAATATTTATTCTGTGCTGAATTATGTGCACTTAGCCACCCAATACTAAAATTACAATCCAGTAAAATGAAGGAAATGGTTGTACTTCAGACTGTCATACAATGTTGCTTGGAGAAGTCATAGCTGAAATACAGTATGTCATTTAGCGTCCTGATAAAGGTGATCACAGGTGAGGAAGCCAAAGAGAATGGACTGGGGTTTTTGCAGGAGCAGAGGGGGAAAAGAGGGTCACTCCAAAGGATTTGCTACAAGCAAATTTTTCTTTAGCAGCTGTGGGACAATCCCAAACCCTGACAACCTCACTGCTTTAGAGGATGGATAGAAAACATGTTTCATGCCTACTGGGTAGTAGGATGCGTCCTTTCCTCTACGAGGTAAAAAATGCTAAGGTGAAAGATAAAGTTTTCCCAAGCCAAGTTCCAGCAGAAAAAAATATAACTGGAGGCACTCAGCCCCAGAGACCTGGAGTGCTCAAGTGAAGAAAAACTTTACCTCAGGTTTTAATTTTTATTTGATTTATATCAGAAAGAATATTTAATAGCTCCCCTATTCACCTACGTGCTCTGTAATGCTCACACATACAGAGTATGAAGATTAGAAGACAGACTAATGCCTCTCTCCACTGAAATTACTGTAATAGCAAAGCCATTTTGCAAATGACAGTGTAAGTATCAGCTCAGATAATTCTGGAAAATTAATGCCTCAAATGAAATGCTGCCTCAGAGCTGAGGGAATACATTTTATTCTTTGGGCTTTTTACTCTTACTTTGTATATATTGTTTACTACTCTGGAGTATAGTTTCTTTTTTTTTTTTACCCCACTCTTCAGCATGAGGCCAGTGCAGTCATTTAGCAAGCTTTAAAACCAAAAAGGATCTCAGAATCAGCTGACATGAATGCTGAGTGCTACTAAACAGCGAAAGGTGAACAGCTTGCAGGATGAGGTGGAGATCAGAGGCATGCACTCAGTCTCCCTTAACCTGGAAAAGGGGATGGGAAAGCCACACACAGCTCCAGGCAGCAATTCATTCATCTTATGTGCCCTAAAATTGCTCTGCAGAGGTACTGCTCTCTCTCCACACTGATAAATGGAGGCCAAATCATAAGCATGGACAAAAGCACCTGATCTCTGAAGCCTTAGAATACATTAAAGAGATCCTGCACTAAAGACTATCTGACTCTGCAGGACAATGACAAGGAAGAAAAGCTACACGGGACGTTACCAGAAGAACAGTAAGGGTGTAATAACAAGGTGACTGGAACAGTAATACAAGTTCGCTGGTTGTTTGCTTGTCAGTTTGTTGATATATTTCTATTTTTGAGACCTAGAGAACTACCTCATTCTATTTGTGCTACTACTAGCAACTTGGTATTTACTACTACTAATAATATTTTCTCTTAAGCTGAGTTTGTATATGCCTCCCATTCTATCAGATTGTACAATTATCAAACAAAAAGTGCAAATTCTTTCCTTGGCCAGATCCTTGTAGGTTCTTAGCCTACAGGGCAGTAAACATAGGCTTTATTCATTATGTGGAAAATATCCATAATATATTAAGCACACTCCAAGAATCCTCTAAGAGGGTTGAATATAAAACAAAATCAAGTATGGAGCCTATATGCCTCAAAGATGCTCTGAACTGCAGCACATTTGGATCTGTGTCATACAGTGAAGATAAAGAAAATTCATTCTTTCTCAAGATACTATTTACTATACCCAGTTCTTCAATTACATTAATTTTAATTTATTATCTGTTTTCTGAGCCACTTGATGTTTTCAGTGCTTCAAGGCTGTGGTATCTGCTTTTGAGACTTTATGTTTGAGTTATCATAGGGTTTTAATTGTCATACTAATTGTGGTAATTAATTTATTGTGGTGTTTTTCTACTGAATTCAGGCTCCAAGTCAATCTCATAAATGGATGAAATTAACTCTGCTACTGAATTTACCTGGTTGCAGGACATCAAAAAGTACTTTGCAGAAACTCATATTCCCAATAAGCAAAAACCATCATGATAATGGACCACTCAGTGGAAAAGAAATTTGCTGAATGATGACACTCAAAGAGTTGTGTCAATGGCTCTATGTTCAAGTGGAGACCAGTGACAAGTGGTGTTCTTCAAGGGACAGTATTGGGATCAGCACTAACATCTTCATCAGTAACATGGACAGTGGGGTTGAATGCAACCTCAGCAAGTCTGCCACAATCCCAAGCTGTGTGGTGGTCAAGATGCTGTAGGGAAGGGATGTCATCCAGAGGGACCTTTACAGGCTTTAAAGATGGGCCCACGTGAACCTCATGAAGTCCGGCAAGGCCAAGTGCAAGGTCCTGCACCTGGGTCAGGACAATCCCAAGCACAAACACTGGATGGGCAGAGAATGGATTGAGAACAGTCTTGGGGAGAGGGACTTGAGGGTGTTGGTGGTTGAGAAGCTGGATGTGAGGCCTCAATGTGCACTCGCAGCCCAGAAGACCAACAGTGTCCTGGGTTACACCCAAAGCCCCGTGGGCAGCAGGGCCAGGGAGGAGGCTCTGCCCCTCTGCTCCACTCTGGTGAGACCCACCTGGAGTGCTGTACCCAGCTCTGGAGTCCCCAACATCAGAAGGATGTGGACCTGTTGGAGCAAGTCCAGAGGAGGGCCAAGAAGATGATCAGAAGACAAGGCTGAGGGAGCTGGGGTTGTTCAGCCTAGAGAAGAGAAGGCTCCAGTAACATTTTCCAGCAGCCTCCCGGTACTTAAAAGGGGCTACAAGAGAGCCAGAGAGGGACTTTTCACAGGAACAGGCAGGGATAGGACAAACTGAAAGAGAACAGGTCCAGGTTAGACATTAGGAAACAATTCTTCACTGTCAGGGTGGTGAGACACTGGCACATGTTGCTCAGAGAAGTTGTGGATGCCCCATCCCTGGAAGCATCCAAGGCCAGGTTGGATAAGGCCCTGAGCAACCTGGGTTAGTGGAAGGTGCCCATGGCAGGGGGTTGGAAACAATCTATGATTCTATGATTTGAAGATTTGAGGATTCCATTCAGGGCTTGTCAATTATTAGTCCAAAGTCAGAGCTGGGAAAGATTTTGCTGGTTTTGGAATCCATAAGTCTGTCAGTTCCTTCTGACTGAATTGTTTGATAGGAAACATATAACATTATAGTCAAAATCAAAAAGAAAAATTAAAAGCAAATTTTAAAAAAGGAAATATTAAAAAAACCAAATGAAAAAAGAAAATATAGAAGATAATCTATTTTGCTGCTAAAACTACTGGAAAGTACATATTGCATCCTACCACTTAGACAATAATTTTCAGTTTTTTCTTCTCCCTTTTTTTAGTTTTTCTTGCATGCAATTATACTATTGCTTTAATCAGGATCAAAAGTGAATCTTCTCTCTCCACTTGGGTTCAGAGAGGTCTCAGAGCAAGTGAATTAGTTTTCTAGTAGGGTTACTCAGTGGTCAGTAATAATGAAGCCTTGTACACTTAACACTTTCTTGATAACCCAAGCATAACAGAGGTCATGGTTTGTTAGATAATGGGATGTGCAGGACTGAAAATACTGGGAGACATTAAATGCAAGATGTTCTTGACAAACTGGAGAAATGGTCTGGAAAAATGCAATTCACTAAGCGTAAATTCTAGCTCTAGATTAGTGTACACAAATACAACATGGGAAATAACTAACCATGGCAGCAGCCATGCTGGAAAAGATCTGGAGGAGGCAAACAGAAAATGACTCAGCACTGATCTACTGCTGTGGAAATTAATGCCTCTTATGCTAGGAGCTTATACTCCTTATACAAACAGGAGTTTAATCTCTAAGTGGTACAAAATAATCCTCTTTCCTACTTTCTTCACCAGCCCCGGAGTCTCAGCAGATCTGATGTGTCAGATGTTGCATATCCTTTCAAGAAGGATGCAGGCAATCAAAAGAGGACACCAAGGAGAATACTGAATAAGGTGAAAGAGATTTTATCTCTGAAAAAAAAATTGAAATTTGGAATTGTTTTATCTGGGGAAGAGTGCTTGCAAGGCACAAAAGAAAATATGTTCTTTGTGAATCAGAAGAAATATGAAAAGTCTAGATTGTAGCAAAGAGCTTTGAGAAGTTTTTTTATATTGGCTAAACAAGTAGAACAGATTTTTCTGGAAGCTGTGAAAACTCGATCAGCATGGTTTTAAGCACTGCTTGATTGAAACCATCAGAAATGTCACAGGTAGAGGGATCTTGGCTTGAAGCAAGAACCCCTAGTCCAGATGGCAGACATAGCTCAAATGAATAGCCTGCAGTCTGCCTGTTACACTTTGTATTTTTGCTCTGCAGACGACAAAAAGATATACTGGGATTTAATACTTTGCAAATTCCACAAGAAGATAAACATAGACTAGGCTGGTCCAAAACTTGCACAAGGCATTGCACCTACTGTGTATGCACAGGCAGTGTTATATGGGAGAGAGACTCCCTATACAGCATGTGTGATCACCAGACAGCCCTGGCAGCACTGCTGCTCAGGCTGCATGAACACACTGCACGTGGGGTGCTAATGAGGGGAGCAATGTCCTGCTGACCTCTGTCCTTCATTCCATGACCCCTAGTGTCCCCCCATCTGACTTCCATGTTGATTTTGAGCGATGGTCAATTAGATAATTGCTCTTTTCTTCTTTCTTATTGTTTCATCTGAACCACTTCTCTACTTCATTTTTCTTTTTTTCTCTGTCCCATGCATCTCCTCCATTTCTTCTACGGGTAGCAATTTTTCAGAGCTATGTCTCCTTTTTTTTCAACATGGTTTGCATCTATTTAGAATGTGAAAATGTCCTATGAGCTTCTCTTCAGCTTTTGCAGCTGGGATTTCTGCCCTGAAGGCCTTGTCAGCGATCATCCCTTTAAGTGCCAAACATGGAAGGGGTTCACAATCAACATGGAGATGCCAACAACTCGGACTATCTCACTCACCAAAACAATCCTGCACCACATCAGCCAGCCCGCTTAGCTTTCTGTTGTCAGATTCCTGTAGGTTCTGAGCAAACATCTCCAACAGAAGTGATGGGGATAACTCAAAAGCATATCAAACCTGCTATAACTAAATACTGTTGGAAGAGGTGAGACTGGGTACTTTGACTCCTAATGGCTTATGAAAAAACAATCCTTAAATATTATTTTATTTGAAAGGCACCAGTTAATTCTGTATAATGTACAATATTAGCAATTGACACACTTGCTTTGTTTAGGGAAATTTGAAGAATAAAACAGATTTCTGTTTCCATCAAAACACTTCAAGCTGAATTTAATAGTGCTGAAATGCTAATTGTGAATTGTATTTCACATCATACACTGCAGACTAATTTAAAAAGAGGAAAACATTATGGTAAATACCACAATGCATTCACTATGAGTCATCTAAGCATATGATGAACTGGAACAATACCAGCAGCACAACATAAAGCAGCTGAATTAAAGCTAGAGGGAGTACAATACCTTTTGATCAGGCCTAGTATACACTAAGAATATATACAGCTGTACATACACCATTAGGTTTCTGGCAAAGAAAACAATGTGAACATTTTTTGTCTCTCCCTCTTCTTTCCCCAGTGCAACACTTCCAAATATATTTGCATTAAGTCACTCAGAAGCAAAATAAGTGGTCTTGCTTGTATGAAGACTTCATACAGGCAGGCAGGCAGCTTCAGCATCTGCTCCCCATGCTCCACTGTGATGCTGACCATGCTGATATTACACAGATGCTTGCTTTTAGCATCCTAATGAGAACTTTCAAGAACTCAATTACTATTAAATTAGCTTTACTGAATGTTATCAGAATGCTTCTGAGGGTTTTGTATTATCCTATCAGCACAGGAAGGAAGGAATACCACATTGTCAATCCAATTATTTTTTGTGTACTTTTTACAAGAAGGGGAAGGGTCAATCATATGATTTCTCTTTCTCAGGGGAAAAAGAAGATGGGAGCTGGCATCTCTGGGAATTCAGTACCAGTTCCTTGGAACTTGAAGAAAGCCAATTTTTTCAAAGCCTCTCAATTGCTCGGTAACTGCCCGCTTTTAGTAGTCACTGTAGCATTTCCAGAGACACTGGCTCCCTCTGAAACAGCTATCAAGCAGTCAGGATCCTCATTATCCACAACACAGTGCTGAAATTCAAAAGACATTAGTTTATTCTCTGCCTCATAAAACTTCTCTGAGGTGAAAAAAGCTCTGAAAAAGCTCAAATGGCTTCCTTCAGCTGGGTGCTGAAGCCCCCTTAAAAGTCCTATGACTATGACTGTATGATTCTGGGATACCTGGGTGTGGAGGTGTGATTGCTTCCAGGGATAGCTCTGCTTTCAGAAGAAAGGTCAGAACACTGCTCCCTAGCCCTTCCATCCAATAACTATTTATGTTTTCCCCAGTACCCTGAAGCATTGTCCAAAGCAATATTACAGAGGGTAGTGTATTTCAGCTGTAGTTCCCCGGTAACATTATGTGAATGTTAGATATTTGTAAATAGGCATTACCTGGACACAATACATTTCTCTCAGCTTTCCTCCTTCACATCCCTGGATACTCATATTTTTCTCTAAAATATGCACTAGAAAGCTCTTAGGTACTTTACTCCTTTGATTTCCATTCTGGTAGTTGTGTTTCCACAACTTTTTTCTGGGGATCAAGCATTAACAGGCCTCCATTGGTTCAAAATTGTATTCTGTTTCTGAGATGTGTAACAACCCTGTTAAGAACTGAGCCAGAAACTAGAGTAGGGATTTGATATATAAGTCCTCAGATGTCCCACTGTGGCCATCATTCATCAATAGCTCACTCAACTGCCCTACCATTAGAAATAGAGGATGCCTGCAGGGATCAAAGCACAAGGAACTCTGAGTGCATATTAACTGAATTAAATTGTCAATGTATTAAACTTCCATGAATTCACAGGTTGATTTTAGCTTGTGTAGAAACTAAACTTCTACCAGGTGACATAAAAATACCCACATACAAATACATGCTTAAAAAAGAGGGAATCAATACTCTCAATTCATTGCAAATTTAAAAGAATCAAACACAATTAAAACCTGCTTAGCATAGCAGTAATGCAGAAGAATGTAATTATTTCTCTTCAGTGCTTAGATTACCTTCTCTGTTAAAACCCTTTCTTCTGGAGAACTTTAGCTGCTCAGGGAGCATAAAGAATAGTAAATAAATATGTGGCAATAGTAATTTAGTTATTCATATTACTGGAAAAATGGTTGTATTTATCTCTTCAGCATACACAGTGCCATAAGATTGCCTTTTCTAATTTATCAAACTAAGCCAGGAAACAATTACCATCCAAAAATGCGAAATCCCAGGAACACATACACCCAGCTAGCTCATGTTGTGACTGCAGTCTGGAACATCCCTGTGCCATGCAGCCACAGGGGACCTCAGTGACACCATAAGATGGCAAAACACAGCACTGTGCTTACGAAACAGAAGCACGGCACGTTCTGTACAGGAGGCAGCATCCAGGGGGTGCAACATTCTCCCAGCATCAGTCCCTTCTGAGCCAGGCAGGTAAGCATCCCTGGGGGGAGGGCAGCAGATGTGCTCCCTTCTCCCATCTGTCCTGGCTTGTAAGATAAGCATGTATTCTATTTGCCATCTGTTGGAGGGTGGGCAGTTTTCTTATCTCTTCCAAGAACAATGTCTCCCTCCGGGGAGATATCTTCTGTTAATGGACTATTGAATGACTCAC
>VXBC01007689.1:831397-858515 GCA_013399945.1 Ploceus nigricollis
ATCCCTCAGAGCCGAGGATGTATCCTGATCATTTGCACTCCAAGGCAGATATTTCCATGAGCCACCAGCTGTCCCAGCACCAGGAGCTTCTGCTGATGGAGGGCAACATGTAGCAAAGGGGTGTCAGGCCCAGGCAGCTCCCAGAGGAGGGCAGGGTTTTCCATTCAATACTGTACAGACACATGCATCAGCAGCCTTTGTAATGCCAGAAGAGTAACCCACTTCAGCTGAACCATTGCAGAGAAGTCTCCTCACTGCCAGTAAATTGGAAAATTAGATAAGATACCATGTTTTTAAAGCTGTGCAAAACCAGGACAGTTTCCCAGCTACTTTCCTTCATGCTTCTTGTACATTCATTTTTATATGAGGTTTTAGACTAAACTTGGAAGGCTTTTTCAAAGTCAGACCTATGGCTTTTTTTAACCCAGCTGAGCTTCCACTGAATTCAATTTTAACCCAGTAAACTTGATCAAGAAAAGATTTGGGGGACCTTGGTATGTCTGAGAGCAGGGGCTTCCAGCTTTCCCTCCTCCTCTGCTACTCCAGGATAACTGGCAGCAGCACCACAAGCTACTTTACCTCTTGTCACCTCACAGTAATAATCAATACAAACTAAAAAAGCAAACAGTGCAGCTATTATTTGAGAAACAAACTGCAAAGACACCCATGGTCTATGGTCTGTGGAGATGACTCATTCCACAGCACAATCTAATTCCAAAACAATTACAGCAAAATCAAAATCCTCACACAAAGGAGAGACAAAACACAAAGTCTGGACCTCTGCTGAGCATATGACTCTATAAAGCTGACATGACTGCAGAGATTCTACTGCCTTCTAACCATAAAGTACAACTGTCCATTTTCTTTAGAGTCTTTCATGGAGAATTAAATGGTAAAGAAAATAGACTACAGGGCAGTATGGTTCAAATGTGAGTGCTTGTGTACAAAATTTGCTACTGCAGTTTAATTCAAAAAGAGAATTAGCATTCTTTTCCTCCACTGTAATTTAAAATAAATTACCCACTGACCAAAACCAATAGATTATCATATTAATTGGTAACTTTTATGTTCATTATATTGTAAGAGAAAACCACAATTTCTCTAAATATGTTCATTACTCAGATAATTATCCAAAACAATTATGCAATACAATTACCCAGACAATTACTTAGGAGGGAAATGATCTCCAGATGCATCAAAGCTATTCTACGAAGTGCTCAGTATTTATCGCTTTAGTTGTATTGGCTATGATTGACCAAATGAGTCATACGTTGTTCCATCAATTCTCCATTGTGAGCAAATACTTCTAGAGCAAATATCCACTAATTCTAACTTTAGGTGGTGTAAATATCACACACGTGAGCTTCACACATTCATACTCTGGGGCAGAAAAAGTCTGAACTAATTAAAATCTAATGAGGTAAAATGCCACTTGACTATGTATTGCGCTGTCTGTACTTGCCCTTAAAGCAATATTTTCTACCTGTAAAAAGCAAACTAGGCCAAGTTCTGTGAAACGACCAGATGAACAGTCAGATTTCTTGTCTTGATCTGAAACTAGTCACTAATTTGGGAGCAAGATTATTTTAAAAATCACAGTTTTCCATGTCAATGCAGAAAATTAAGTGGTAACTATTGTGATCCCATACTGTATTGCAAATTCTCAATCATGCAAAAACACTTAAGCTTTTATTTTAGATCTGAATGTAAGGGATTCTTGTTTTGAACTTAAGATAGATTATCTTTTAATTATTAGCTTTTCTTGAGGTTTGGAATGAACCTAAGAATTCAAAGCACAACCACAGCCAAAGTAGGCAAAATTTGCCTGTGTTTGTGAGCAAAAAGAAAGGAAATTACAAACCAGGCTTCAGCATCTATTAACTCTGAGTAAAAAATTTAAGATTAGCTGTTTTATAATTAAAGCTATGAAAGCCATAAAAAAGTGTAGGGCTGAATCAACAAATTCTTGAGCAAGTTCACCACCAACTCATTAGTATTTCTGCATCATTGCATTTCTAATATTTTTTGCAAGTTTCAAGGGTCATAATGCCAAGGCTCACTGAGGTCCAGTATGGTCTTTGAATCACCTTAAGCAGCAGAGTTTAAAAAGGCCACAAAGTATACCTCATTTTACTGTTTTAAAACATTGCATATTAAGATATTCCAGTTCGATCATAACAAAGACTTGCCATGGCTTACCCTGACAGCATATTCTTCAAAACATTCTTAGGCCTTATTTTCAGACGTTTTTGTCCTAGTTGGACAGATTTGACAGTACAGATAGGCAACTAAGCCCTAGGGCTAGGCATGAGTTTCACTTCTTAACAATATTTTATCTACAAAGAGCAGCATACGAAAAGACAAGCTGCTCTGTGCTCTGCAGCTTCTATTGACTTTAAAACGCAAACTCATACTTCCTCCTCTGCTTTCATGGAAGAATTTAATTGGTGCCAGAGTGAAAGATCCCAGCATGACCTGTCTCCACTCTAAGCCACTCCAGCTGTGATTGTGAGCAAATTTTTACATTCAGACACTGCTGCAAGAGAGACCTTCCTAATAAGCTGAGGTTTTGCACCAATGGAGGAAAAAAAGAAGTGCTTGGTTGGAAACAGGGAGAGCTGAGACTTGGCTTACCCCACCCTTAGAGTTAAACAAAGCTTTAAAGGCCTCAATAAGAACCAAATGAAAACAGAATAAGGACTTGACTATTTACTCCACACAGAAGAGTTAGTACAGATAATAGTGCTAACCACTTGTGTAGGAAAAGTGGTAACCTATATTTTATTAACCTATATTGTGTAGGCATTAGGATTGCAGTTCCTCACACATTTTTCCACTTTTCCGACCAGAGTCTCCCTAGGGAGACTCCTTTGCAGTCTCTAGGTTTTTCACTACACTGTGAGCAAGTCTGAGTTAGCTTTAAACTACCTGCTGCTGCTTGTAATGAAGAGTGAGTCACTCAGCCTCAGCATAACATGTTCACTACCCACCAGTGCAAGGTGGGCATGCTTTATGACAGAATCATAGAATGGTTTGGGTTGAAAGGCACCTTAAACATCACCTAGTTCCAATCTCCCTGCCATGGACAGGGACACCTTCCCCTAGACCAGGTTTCTCAGAACCCCATCCAACCTAACCTTGAACACTGCCAAGGATTGGGCACTTCTATGGGCAATGCATTCTTGTGCCTCAGCACACTCACAGTAAAGAATTTCTTCCTAATATCTAATCTAAACCCTCTTACAGTTTAAAACCATTGCCCCTTGTCCCTGGAGCCTTCTTTTCTCTAGATGGATCAACCCCAACCCTCTCAGTCATTATGAACTGCACTGCTGCTGAATGGGCATCCCTTGCTTTCACACACTGCCCCCTTTCCTCGGGGTGTTGTGAAGGGGATGCTCTGATGCAAATGTACTATACACAACCATCACCGATATGGCAATATCCACAGCCAATACGTGTGGCAACCTGTTCCTGTTTCTGATTTTGACTTTACAAGGCTTAATCCTTGCACATTAAAAGAAGAATTTAACCACAAAGAAATTTAAGCAGTAGTTTGTCTGAGTGTGCTGAGATAGATACTAGAAAAAGAGGTTTTTGACTGTTTTTCAGTACTGTCAATGGAAAACCATAGCAAGCAGGTAGCAACAGAGTGAAGAAATTATTGGAAAGATAATGCCAGTTGTTTAAAACAGTGCTTCAGATGGAACTAAATGTGAGCACAGGCTAAATGATCTCCATGTCCCAATAGTCTTCTAAGGAAAAATTGAATCCTGCTGAAAATAGCCTTGTTCCGGAAGAATTTTCCCAGCCTTAGGTACTTTTCTGTTTGTCTTTAACGTATCACAGACATATAAAAAATACATCACACACAAATCTGGACTGAATAATTATTTCATCCAATTAAATGTATTATTTTAAACTTAGGAAAATAATGACCAAGAGAAATAAACAAACAATAGAAATGCCTTTAAAATTCTGTGTCCTCTAACTAAAACATAAAACCACTTGGTTTCCCATAACTTTGGCCTGAAACAATTGAGCATCACCTCCACATGCTTAGAGGGGTGCTTTCTGCAACAGGTAAAACTAGAAAGGACAGACAAAGCCAGAGGTGAAAGGCAGAGCTGGCACATGGGTGTTACTCTTTTCTCGCTTTTTTGTGCAACTGAATTGGTCGATATCCTGAGTTTGTCACATTCACTCCTTTCCATCACAGTCATAAGCAGGGTACCTCAAAAAGCTCCTCTTCCAGTTTGATACTGGAAGGATGGATAAACAAAAATTTTATTCTTTGGTAGAGGTCTTTCCCCCAGGTAGTTTGTCTGAAAGAAGGTTCAGCTTTGCACACTGGGAAGTAGCTCATTGCTAAGAAAGAAACAAGGTCTGTTTGAGCTGCGGTGCCATAAGAGAAGGTAAGGGAAAATACCTGCAGGATGGGTTCAGGACAACATCACTCAAATACAAATAATGGACAGAAGATTTAATGACCTTTGAGGTACCATTATGCCTGAAATTTGTGATCCAAACAATCATTGATTTGCCACTGACTGTAATGGGACTATGACTGAATTGTTTTTGTGCTCTCCCAAAGTGTGGAGAACTCAGTTTTTGAAATTTCAGGCACAAATCAGGAAAGAATGAGAGAAAGAAACTAGCCATAAAGCAGAAAATGTAAACAGTAATTACAAAATGACTATTTTCTTTAACAGGATTTTTGAAGAGAGACATAGCCATGTAGATTAAAATCAATCAGACTAGTTTTTGGTAAGTCTAAAATGTTTTGCAGAGAAGCATTTATTTCAATGACATTTTAAGGAGGGTCCATGACAATTTCAAAAGGAAAATAAGGAAAAGAAAAAGGAATCAAAACACTTCCTTTCTCAGTTTGAAAACTGACATTTTGATTCAAACATTTTCACCTAACAGAATTATAACGCTGTGATTTTGTGCCAGTTTGGAACAAAAATAGATGTATAACCTTCAAAAAAATCATCATAAAATCAATCTCTTTCCTTTGACCTGCTGTCTAATTGTCTGGAATTATATCATATAGCTTAAGAAGCTGCCAAGAAATGTCCAAATTCAAAGGCATTATGAAAGTAAGCAGAAAATAAGCTATTTTTTTTTAATGTAACCTCACTGATTTTGTAAAAACCTTGGCTTGATGTCCCCTTTAAATTGCTTTTTTCCTCTATATGTGAAGCTATAAATCCCGTCTTGCTACTAGATTTTTTTTATCTCTAGTGATCTCAGATCCAACTGCCTCACTTTTTATTAGCAAAAAGAAAAAATATTTGTTATTTACTATAATAATATAAACAAAATCTGAAAATATTTTCCGTTCTTATCTATAATACTGCAGGTGAGAAATGTAGCTGCTGTTGGATGGGCTTTAACAGAAAGCTTTAACTTCTGCTTTCAAAAATATGCATTAATGGCAGGATGGGCACGGATGAGGCAAATCCCCTTCTTCCTGGCAGCCTGAATGTGTGATGTTGGCAGGTAGGAAATCAATGCTTCTTTGGTCTGGAAACCAATAATACAAAACTAAAGATGGGCCAGAGGTTTTTTTTTCAGTGTCTCTACACAACCAAACCTCATCTTAGGGACTCCTGGAGTCCATTTCCAGAGCCAGGTCTTTACTCTGCACTGCTGTGCTACCCCTGCCTGGATGTGTAGAAATCCAGTGGAGGCAACATCTGGCACAACTTGGAAAGGTGAGGTGGAAACGAGCTAATTAGGAGCCTGTCACTAGAGGGCAATGCAGCACTTCAGCTGTCCCATTCCTGCCACCCCGTGTGTCCAGGCTGAGCTCTCCAGGAGCTCCGGGCAGCTCCCCATCCCGCCCGCAGCCCGGGGCAGGGCGCAGCAGCCCTGACTGGGACATGGTGCCTGCGGCTTTGCGCATCCTGCGCGCCCCAGCCCCGGCTCTGCTCTGCCAGGAAACGAGAACAGCCTCACTCGAGTCTAGGGGAAGACACTGCTTAAACAGAATCCACTTCATTAGGCGGAGGCTTGTGGGATTTTGCAAAACCTGGAATGCTTGGTGTGTAATTGGCGGGCCTTTAATTAGATCAGGGGATATCTGCAGGTAATGGGACCTCCTGGCAAGGTGATATTGTAGAAGACAATAGCAGAAGAGAGGCAAGAGCTTGAGGGAAAATTGAGTGCTCATATAAGCAAGCAAGAACCCCATTTAAGACCAAGAATCACAGCAGTTGTTAGGCATCCAAAAGAGCATCTATTCACAATCAGTTTTGTGCAGAGAAAGAGCGAGAGAGAGAGCAAACAGCCAAGTTTAGAATGGGAGAGTCCAGAGGATATGTCAAATTTTGAACTCAGTGTTGAGGTGCAATAAGTTTGGTGCCACTGTTACATTCCGAGAGTTAGGTCTAAGATTCTCAGTATTTAAAGAAGATGCTTATTTTCACAGAAATGGAAAAAATTTTTCTTTTAATGCAGATTAAAATTCTCTACCCAGTTATAAATCAAAAATTAACAACTTTATCTAGGTCAGGGCAGCTACATTAAAATTTTATCCTCATTCACTAAATTTTAATTTTAATGTGGCACATCTGACAAGTCTTGTGGGACTACTTAGAATCCATTGACATCCTTCTGTCACTGGTATCAAAGCCTCATCTTTGAGACTCTTGTTTCCAGATACCTAGCTGTCACTGGATTATTTTGTCTCTGCAATGGTGTCACAATCGATGGCTGTGCAGGCATTCACATGCATGTCCCACATATGTCAGCTAAAGCTCACACACCACAGAAATAAACAGCTTTACCTCTAGAAACACAGATTTCTATGTAGTCACTTAAAGGGGAGCTTTAAATCTTTTTTTATCCTTTCCAGCCTTTTTGAAGTTATTGTAACTGGTTGCCTGTAAGTTAAAACTCTACAACAACTCTACAGTTTAATTTGCAAACAATATTTAATTACATGAATGGCTGTGAGAAGAAAAAAATATTTTCCGTATCCCTGGCATCATTTTTATGACTATTTATGGCAGAAATGTTGATGCATTATTTGACAAAACTGTCTGTAGACCTGGAAGACATCAAATTCTGGAGTAAAAACATTACCACATGATTTATCTAGTCAGACAGTTCAGAATTATGGCAGAAATTTAGTGTTTCAGCTCTTGTGGCCTTTAGCATCTGAGCAATTACCAGGCTTAAATACAGGCCTCTTACAGAATAATAGTTATGACACATTTATGGAATGTCAAAGTATGTTCACAGATCCTTCCCTGGCCAAAAATTCATTGCCAATATTTCAAAAATACAAATGGTGAAATGCATATCTATAAGGTAGGTGTAAATGGATTCATAGCAACTTCTTGGAAATTAATTTGACCCAGGAAAGAATCCCCAAACTTTTCTTCTGTTTGTATTCCCAAGCAGCTGCCAAGGTTTGTCCTCAGATCTCAGACCTGCTGTTAGTATGGCTGTGACTCAACAGAGGAAATACCCTGTCAGTCAGGGCAGCTGGCTAATCCTGGGCTTGTGTGCAAGAGAGAGGGGAAAGATGTAGGACAGAAAGAGACATTTCTAACATATGCAAAATGACAGCACATGGCAGAATTACAAAGAGAGATTTTCTTTTCATTTGTAGTTGTGTCCCACAGCACATTCCTACTGCTACTGTCTTGCTTACAGGGCCCCTCCGACACTCTCAGGGGACACACCACTGTCCTTGTGTTTCCCAGGATGGAAGGTGTTGCACTAGGTCTGACCTCACCAAGGTATTTCATCACCCTGCATTTCTCATCACAGTCCTGACACTTGTTCCTACCAGAGAGCTTTTAAATCTACTTCTTCCTTCTGGGATTCTGCACATAGACCAACTTTCAGGCTCCAGAGGCTTCTAACAAACACGGGGCTGGGACGAAGGAAAGGTAGGACAAAACACACCCAGTAATATACGTTGGATCTAGTTAACATAAGTTGCAGTGTTCTCACTGCATCTTTGACTTTCAGTGCAGCACGCACTCCATTTTGTCCCAACCTGTCCATATCCCTATGCACCAGTCTTTTAACCTGAATTTACAGACAATGTTAAATGCTTTGCCTGTCTCACAGTCACTTGAAGATTCCTGCATTGTTTCCTCACTTTACCCCTTCAGAATCACTGCCTCGTATAGGGAAATTATGTTTCGTTTACTTTCTTCTGTAAGAATGAAAGTGTGAAGATAAAACTCCACAAGTGACAAGAAATGTTTCTGCCCATTAGAAATACTGGCCTGGTTCTAGCTAGTCTGGCCTGGTCTTCAGGTGGGAAGACTAAATAATGTACCTCACAGCAATAAGGCACTGGTAATTTTTCTTAAGAGAAAAATAGTTTATTTACATGTGCTTGGTATTGACAATTGACCTTCTAGTTCAAAGCTGAAATTCTACTCCTGAACCCAGCTACAAATGAGTCCCAAGTATTTGTTCTTCTTGACATATTAGGATTACATTTATTGAACTTCAGCTTTGTTTTTAATTGAATGCTGATGCATAATCTTACCACTTATTAGCCTTATTTCTCTTTCCTGTTACAGATCCTTAAGTGTTCCAAGCACCATTCCTCCTTAAAACTAAAGCTCCTGCTTGTTTGTCTTTTCATTTCCTTAGCCAGTCTTCAGATTGCATTTTCCTGAACACCAGAGCTATTTATCCAGGGAAAGAACTAAAGGAGAGATTCCTTCTGACATTCTCAGCATGCTGCTGTGAAGACTTCTGGCTTCAAGGGCCCATAATAATGGAAGATGAAAGCTTTTTAACAGTTCACCTTCTTGAGTAAATTACCAACACACAAAGTTCAAAATAGGTTCAAAATTCATATTTCCTTCCTCAGGAACTGACATCAATGAAAGCAAAGTAAATGTATCAGGACCACTGAACACACATTTTTGCATTTACATACAGCAGAGAAAAAAATTACTTTTTTCCAAAGGAGAAAAAGAAGTAAATAAAAAGGCCTTTTTATAGAGCCTAATTTCAAGGATATTTCAGTATCCGTTCTCCATTATTTGTGCCTGGATTTATATCTTCCAGCACACAAATCAGACAATTCTGCAAGTTGGCTTCATTAAATTACTTTATACATAATTCAAGATGGAAGTAAATTCTTTTCTTCTTACTTGCACCCTCCCTCTTTACACCTGCAGTCAGTCATACCATTACATTTTGATAAAGTGGCTCAGTAACTGTTACACCTTCTGACAGTAGCAAACCGAGAAACACTTTTAAGCAGGGCCATTGCTGTGGCTAGGGGCAGGGTGAATTCCAACTTCCCTCAGTAAAACACATGTGGGCCACAAGGAGTACACTGAGCATTGGTACCACAGAGTCCCTAAAGCCATGAAACATCCAAAGCGCTCAGACCAGCTCAGGCACTTTGTCCCACTGACCCACATTCACCACTAGTCCCTACCCATTCAAACACGCTCTTTATACTCTCCTAAGTCCCTGTATCAGCTGATGCTTGTCACTGATTAACATTCTCAAATACCAAGGATATTTCCTAATTCCAAGCAGGTAAGGACCTCAGGTGTTACAGCTAGGAAGCATTTTGATTAATGTTGACCAATATATACAAAAAAAATGAAGAATAGGGTCACCACTTTCTTTTAGATACCAGATATGGAACTTTGCACCAAGGAAAATCCCCCACTGAGTTTGTAATTGACTAGTAGAGGAGAAGTGAAAAAGGAACTCCAATAATTTAAAACTTTGCTGATCTGTCATAACATTAACAATTTTCCAACTTTAATAGGCCCTGAATAGAACATAGGCCTAAAAGCAAAAATAAAATTAAAAAACTCCCCAAACGCCTTCATCTTCACATTAAGATGGATTTTTGCAATGAATGAATAACCTCTTTCACTTTTAATTTCCACTTACCCATCAATATGGCTGTTATTATTCACAGCAGCAAAGTCCTTGCCACACTACAGCAGAAATAATAGCTGCATCTCTGGGTTCTGTTTTCCCCAAGAATTCACAACGATATTTAAATAAGTCTAGTATGCCATAGGTACAGCAGACAAGGCTGCTTCTAATGATGGGCTATTTTTATTTCTGTCCCAACTTTATATAACATGACTGGAATTTGCTTGAGGAAGAAAGGATCATTAATAGCATGCCATCTCTCCCCTGCATGCAAGGACTTGTGACACCCTTGAACATTTTCAATAGTCATGTTGACATCTATATTCTACCAAGAAGCACTATGTCATTTATTAAACAGCACAGGCAAGACAGTATCCTTGATGTTTCCATAATACATGATGCAGTGTTTTCCTGAGAGAAGCAAAGCAAGAAATACATCTACTGCCAAGTAAGTCAAGAACTGAGGAAAAGCCATCATCTTCTTCATGTATGCCTCTCCAAGACCAAGCACAATGGGATGCCACTGCCTGGCTTGTGACTGGGACTCTGATCCCACTGCCACACTGGACCATTGGGTCTCCTCTCCTGCATGGCAGGGAAGAGAATTATAACATTGAGTAAAGCTTTCCCCAATCTAATTCCACAGTTCAGTCTTTCAAAAGGACCTTAGTGAGATGCCCGGACCACGTGCTGTTATGGTAAGTGCTGGGTGTTCATGTCCCCGGGGCCTACCTGACTACTCCTGCCACACTTCCCATAGCAATATTTTAATTCAGGATCCAGAGGAGGTTCCTCTGCAGAACTATCTGAAACTAAGTTGTATGTGTGCTTTCCAGGTTACTTTTTGAAAACAAATGCAGGTATCTGCAGTCTTATTATTTAGACATAAAACAGTATAGAAAAATGAATTGCAAGTTACACAAGTGGCTAAGTTATTATATTGTACTTAGAAGCTTCACCCTTTTTGTGGCCAGCTTCCAAGTGTACTTAGATTTCTTTAGGTGAAGCTCTGTAGCATATTCAGTATTTCTACCAAAGAGATCATTTGGGATGTATCAACAAATGCAACTATTAACATAGAGCCTACCTTTCAAGAGATTTGACAGCCAGCTGTGATGGAAAATGGAGGTAGAGGCATCTTATTGTAATTCAGATCTGCTGAAAACCAAAGAGAAAATTAAGGAATGAACTGGGAAAGGACCTTGATGTGAAAATCTCTGTTTAACCATCCCAAAAATAACTGTTTCTCTGGTTTCAGACATATTTTTTATGTCAGGCTTATTATTTCAGGCTTATTAAGTGTTTGGAGTTCATCTTAAAACCACTCTCTAGAGCTGTTGTATTCAGGAGTAAGTGATCACTAATCAGAGAGGAAGATAAGAAATGTTACATAACTCAGGGTAAGGATTTCTACAGGAAGAGGAATTTTGGAAACATTTCTAGAGAAAATTTTGGAACAAGCCAGAACTTGCAAGGAGAGGCTAAAATAAAAATAGGACCTAGATGGACAGGCTTTTATTGATACAGATGTTTTACCTGTTTGGTGTCTATTTGTGAAGAGATACAAAATGCACCAGGTCCTGAAGAAAAGGCTGTCATGAAGTGTGTAATGAGCACTTCCAGAAGGCAAGAAGTTTCTTCCAGGACCTGGTTTCCAACACCTTAAGGCTGCAACCCACTGAACCAGAAGAGGCTCTGCCACCAGGTGCACTATAGAGGTGAAAGTACTGAAAGACATCATCTAAAAGGTAGGGCACCTGGAAGACCCTGAAGCTCTTTGCTCCTAACTTGCTGAGATAGCCTTGCTGAGAAAACACAAAGGCCCTTTAGACTGCCTTTCATGGCTTATGTGCAGGTATTCTATATAGCCAAAATGAATAACACATTCTGAATACCTACCAACCTCAAAATAATGTTCAAAATAATAGACACACCCCTAAATTCTACTGAAGTTAATATAATTTTTCAGTTCGAATTTTGAATGTTATGAACTTTTATGATTGCTGAACTCAAATAAAAATCCATGCCAAAAGTCCATAATATTACAAGGAATCTAAGTCTAAAAATCTTTTTAAAATCAAGTATGTGTTTAAAATTGTGCAACTTATATCAGAGTTAGGGCTGAAAAAATAAACTACTTAACAAAAAGTAGGTTTATGTCACAGTTGGAACACAATAGACAACACAATAAATATAGTTTATTCAGAGCAACCACAAGTGATTTTTGTCCAGGAATATCTTATTTCTATCACTATAACTGTGTTGTGCATCATTTACATGTGTGTGTAACAGCAGTTCCCAAACTCTGATCATTTTACTAATTTATACTACAGTGCACAGATAAGTGATTAGCTCCTCATTTCTCTGATTACAGTGGGTAGCAAGAAAAGAGGTGTGAACAGTATGTTGCTAATGAAAAAATGTGGGTGCCAAGAATGAATTGCAATAATTGTAATATTTGATATTAAGAAGATGAGAGAAAGAAATTACTGACACACTTTCTCAGCTGCTCACTCAGTCACCATACTGATAGGTAAGCTGCTCGAGACTTATGTATGAGAGATTTAATACAGCTAATAATAAATTATAATGAAGTCTGAACAAGGATATATGAAAATGACTGTGTCCACATGACATTTCGTACTGCAGGAGGAAAGGCTGAGTCAGCAGGAGGCTGGAGAGCTGTAGTTATGAAATGAAAATGAGCTTTTCAACTCAAGGAACATCAGAGAGATGGAGTTCTAACTCCCAGTGAAAGCCAGCAGGAAGAGCACATAACCCACCTGGCCCAATACAAAGTGATAAAGTAAGAAAAATGCAAGCCCTCTCCTAGTGCCATGCCTGGACTGGAACAGTGTGCAGAAAACATATTTATTGCAGCTTTGTGCCACATTATCTCCAGGGCTTCAAGCCTCTACTGCAGGGTAGGATAGTTTGCTTTCCTATTAAACATGGCAGGATACAGCTGGAAGCTGAAGCAGAAGAGATTGTGTTTAATGAAACTTCCCTGGGTCTTACACTTCAGTGGTGTATTAAGACATAAAAGCATTTTAACCAAAACCTTGGACTCTTCTGTAGAATTCAAAATACAGACCTTGTGTTCCAGCTCAGCAAATGAATGATGCAGCAGTCCATCACTGTTGAGAAATACTTTTTTCCAGGTGTCTGAGTACAACCCTTGGGGTGACTAATCCTCTACCTCAGTCTGAAAATCCCAGCTCCACTGGTATTTTAGCTGGGAACAGGAGTGTGCTTTTGAAGAGACGCTCCTGAGCATTCCCCATTACACCACTTTGCTTTTCAGTGCAGGGCAATCTCAGAGCACAGACTGTGCTCATTTGGGATGAAACTTAACTGGGGTGCCCTGAGTGTGCTCCATTGCTCATGGGCACTCATTCAGCAGGGTGGAAGTGCATCTTTAAGAGTGTGTTAGTGTGTTGAGTCTCCTGCATTCTCTGCTCACCTGTGCAGGATCATCCCCCCTGCAAATACAGACACACAACTGTACACCATACATACACCACTACTGCCAACATGCACATCTCAACCAGGAAGTTAGGAAAAAAGAATTCTGAGATAGGAATTATCTCTTTAACTGAAGTGAACATTTGAACAAATGGGTATTTGCAAAGCTACCAATATAAACCCCTTTGTACAACTTTACAGGGACAGGGAATATAAGAGTAACCAAGGGCATTTAGACAGACTAGACAAGGATATTGTACCTCTGAAACGCTCTTCATCATTACTGCAAGCACTAGTCCTTGCATACAAGGCATGTAATTCTTGTCATGTTGTCTGTAGAATCATGACAGAGCTTATAGTTTCAGGAGGGATGTGGGCTGAAGATTAATTCATTTCATATGCATTCAGATATTTTCATTTTTTCATTTTCTCCCATATGGAAGAGACAAAAAGACAGGCAGCTTTGAAGGAAAAACCTTTTTAATTTTAAACATTCTTTCCTAAAATTTAGTATTTTCTCTGAAATAGCATATTGGTCTTCCTTAAAAGATTTGAATAGTAAATAATAAATAAAATAAAAATATTTATTTCCTTAATAATGAAATGTTGGAGAACTTTTTAAATTTCTTTCTGTTGTTGTTGTTGTTATTTCTTGATTTTCCATTTCAATGAAAAACTGATGCTTGGAACCAACAAAGAGGCATGCATCTGTTGAATAATGCTAATTCATATTCAAGCTGTGCTACCTAATTACAATGCATTTTTCATGGTACCATCACAGATAACCATGGATGATTCTTGGTCAGTCACGACTTACTTAATTAGCAGGAACTTAACTATTATATTTTTTGACTTTTCATGGATTGAACAGGGTATGCCTTCCAGCTCTCATGATCAAACATACTCCCTCCCCAAAGCATATGATTAAAGGCATTATATTGATCAAATCACAAGCAGGCATCTTTTTGCTTTGCTCCACAAATGTAGAAATGAAATATTCACAAACCAAATGTATTACAGTGAATAAAAAACTGACTCAGTCCTGGAAAAGCAAAACACAATGTATCTGAGGAATTTCACCCTAAAAAGCTTCCTTCTTGAATAATTTTAAGAGTATTTTTAGATATTAGTGTAGGTGTTGGGGAAAAACCCACATTGCTTTAAAGTCTGCCTTTTGTTTAAAACACCATTTCAAGAGATGATGTTATGCAATTAGAAAGAAGAAAGGGAAAGAGTCTAAAACCAAGTGATTCAACCTAGTAATAGTAATAGAATTTCACACAGTCTGTAGAAGGTTCTGTCTCAGAAAGCTTTAGAAATAGTCAGGTATATAGTTTAGTAGATCATTGAGATTTATGTTCATATTAGATGAAAATATAAATATAAATCTTTCTTTCCAAACAGGTTTAGATCAAATTATTCTCTTTACAAGTAAGTCTCAATCCATATGTCTGTATGAGTGCCTTAAATATCAAGTCCTAAAATACAGGAATCTTAAATGGATGTTTTTGCTACCTGCCTTAGATTAGCTGCAGTCCTTTGTGTCATGCTGTGGGCACTGAATCAAAAAAAAATTCCATCTGTGTCTAGTAAAGAGACTGAGCTGGTATTGGAAAGATACTCTCTACAAAAGAGGAAAAATACAGCAAAGAAAACCCAACATTTTTTCTACAAACCTTAAAGACAGAGACTGTTTCTGAGGGAGAAAAGACTATTTACTTTCAGTGCTGCTTGCAATCCTTAGCCCTCTGCTTAGGACTGCCAAAAAACTTATACATACCAGGTCATATCAATAGGACTTTCCAAAACAATATCTTTTTTCTGAGGACAGCCACTAGCAAATACCGGGTGGGAGTGGAAGGACAGAGAAGGCACACAATCATACTCTACTGAAGTCCAGAGTGCCACCTCTAAAAAATATTTTACTATTAAGGATACAAAGACCCAAAGCTCAAAAATTAAAGATTAAAATACTTTAGATAATGACAACAACATACATACTTAAACTTAGTTCCAAATGCAACAGGATAATTATTTACCTATGAAGTCCTAAGGTTAGATCTTTTTTTCTTTTGCTAGGAATACTAGGAGTTGTGGCAACATGTCCAAGTATTTTAATGTTATCGGCTCGCCATATCTATTCACCTGTCAGGCGCTGCACCATATTTAGCAATTCCTGTCAGCTCCTTCACGACATTCATCACTGGATTGCCATTTTTGCCTATTCCTGAATACCCTGCAGCTGCTTCTCTGAAAGAGTGAGTCATCCAAAACTGTTAAATCTTAAAGCCAGTCTCAGTTTGGCTCCCAGCAAAATCAACACATATGACAAACCATCTACACTCATGTGGAGGTGTTCAAGGGACTTATAGTGAAACCCTAAAGTGTTGTGGGGAGGCAAAGATTCTAGCACCTGCACACTTTGCATGGTGTGGAAGCTCAATAACTCCACTGTAATCTCCTGGGGGCTAACCAGGAAAGTCAGTCAGCACCACATCTTGAGCTGCAATTCAACTGTGGTGAGGCACCTATCCCTTAAAATAGGTTTGATGAGCAAGAAGAATCCCATGTCCTCACCCACTGCAAACTTGATGTGATCAGCGCTCAAGCTATGCTGATGTCACCATTCTCCTGTACACAGACTTCACATAATCACAGAAAATGACAAGCTGGAAGGGACCTACAAGGATGATTGAGTCCGGATCCTCACAGGACCACCCCAGGAATCCCACCATATTCCTGAGAGAATAGTCTAAATGCTTCTTGAACTCTGTCAGGCTTGTTGCTGTGATCAGTTCCCTGGGCAACCTGTCCCAGTACCCAACCACTCTCTGGGTAAAGAACTTTTTTCTATCCAACCTAAACCTCTCCTAATACAACTTCAAGCAATTCCCTTGGGTCCTGTCACTGGTTATCACAGAGAAGAAATCAGTGTCTGCCCTTCCTCTTCCCCTCACGAGGAAGTTATAACTGCAGTGAGGTCTCCCCTTCTCCAGGCTGAACAGACCAAATGACCTCACCTGCTCCTCCTATGAAGGCTCTTCACCATCCTCATGGCCTCCTTTGGACATTCTCTAAGAGCTTAATGTCTTTCTTATATTGTGGCACCCAAAACTGCCCCCAGAAGTCAAGATGAGGCGGCCGCAGAGCAGAGCAGAGTAGAACACAGCAGAGCAGAGCAGAGCAGAGCAGAGCAGAGCAGAGCAGAGCAGAGCATAGCTGGACAATCTCTTCCCTTGCCTGGCTGGTGATGCTCAGCCTGATGATTCCTCATGATCCCTCATAGCCCTCATGGCTGCTAGGGCACTGCTGGCTCATGTCCAACTTTCCATCAACCAGGACCCTCAGGTCCCTTTCTGCAGCACTGCTTTCCAGCCTCTCATTCCCCAGTCTGTCCATACATCCAGGGTTACCCTGTCCCATGTGCAGAATCCTGCACTTTGCCTTGTTGAATTTCACATGATTGGTGAAATTCAGGTCCTCTAATTTATCAAGGTCTCTGCAGGGCCTCCCTGCCTTCCAGGGAGTCAACACCTTCTCCTGGTTTTGTAGAGTTGCACAGTATCCCCATGCAGTCCTGCGTCCAAGTAATTTGTGGAGATGTTGAAGAGCACAGGGCCCAGGATGGAGCCCTGTGGAACTGCACTAGTGACAGGTCCCCAGTCTGATGTCACACTCCACTGTAACCCTTGGTACCTGACCTGTCAGCCAATTGCTCACCATCATATGATGTGTTTATCCAGCTCTGTGCTGGACATTTTGTCCAGAAGTATCCTGGGAGAGACAGTATTGAAAGTTTTACTGAAATCCAAAAAGATTACATCAACTGACTTCCCTTGATCAACTAGGGGATTTACCTTGTCATACGGTTATATTATACCAGAATCAAAGCCAAATTTAAGATCAAATCTCACCAAACTAGGGCAAAACACTAAGCAGTTATAAATGCTATATACTTAAAATAATATATATATGAAGACATATATAGATACATGAAATTCCATATTTATGCATATGAAGCTTCTAAGGAAGGTGCCGTCTGATCAATAGAAATACTAAGAATTATTTAAATTAATTTTCAATTGATCAATCTTTATATCATTGAGAAAATATAAAATGGAGCTCAGCTGGACATAAATTGCTCACATTAGGCAGCCTCTTAAATGATAACAGCAATGGCTGCAGGAATTCTTTCAAACAGCAACAAGAAATAAACAGAAGCAGTACATTTAGTTATATACATATGGGAACAAAATAGGGAAGTTATACAGTGACATTTCGTCAATCGTTTGCTGTAAATGGTGCCTTTTTAAGATTGCCAGAGATTATCACCAATTGCCTGATGTTCAGTGCCTTCCCCTACAATGATGTTCTCAGAGGCTGTTTGAGTTTTGCTTGGGGAGGTCCCAGGAGGTAATTTTATTTGGTTTCAAATTTTCCTCTCCTGTAGAAGATCTGATAGGATATTTCGAGTGGTAAATGTCGATGTTCTATTATTACTTTACATATTTCAGGTTTATAACTGAACTACTGAGTGGCATTAGGCTATTTTGTACATTTACAGCTATTCCAATTCTTTGCTTCATAAACTTCTGAAAATAATAAAATCTTGTTTTGATGGAGCAGCTTCTAAACATGACCACAAGGTAAAATACCAAAAGCAAACCTTCAGGCTGTTTATGTAAGCACTAGGGGAGTGATCACGAAGTAAAATGAAGAAGTGTCAAGAATATATCAATCAGTGGCAACATTTTGTATATATTTATTTATTTTAAAATATTAAAGAAAAAAATTAAATACTTAGAATGTATATTTCAGGCTACCCAGTGGACACCACACTTCTTTCTCCCCTACACAGACTTAATCTCTTTCCCCCTCCTCTTAAAATTCTGATTTCAAAATTATTTTGTCATCTAGGCTTTTTTTTATTGTACAAGAATAGAGCTAGGCAGCCAAAGATAAGCTCAACATTTATGTATTCAAATCTGCATTTTGCAGGCATTTCTGCTCTTTTGGCATTGTTACTGTTCCTCAGTTCCTGTTCTTCCTAAGATGAATTGTAGAGCCTTCCTGCAGCCTGGCACTGGTCAGGCTTGATGAATGTCCCCTTGAGGTCAGGATGTGGTCAGAGGAGACACATTCTCTCCTATGAGATTCTTGCTGCAGAATTGGGGAATATAATTCACCAAAGTCTTGAAAATCTAGAAGGATTACAAAGATCATTAGGGGTCTGGAGCATGTCTCTTACTAGGAGAGATTGAGAGAGCTGGGTTTGTTTAATCTGGAAAAGACTGAGAGGGGATCTCATTAACACATATAAATATCTCAAAGGCGGGTGCCAAGAGAACGGTGCCAGACTCTTTTCAGTAGTGCCCAGTAACAGGATGAGGAGCAGTGGCCAGAAACTAAAACTCAGGAAGTTCCACCTCAACATGAGGAAGAACTTGTTTACATTGAGGGTGGCAGAGCACTGGAACAGGCTGCCCAAGGAGGTTGTGGAGTCTCCCTCTCTGGAGATATTCAGACTCCACCTAGACACATTCCTGTGTCACCCGCTCTAGGTGACCGTGCCTTGGCAGAGATTTGGCCAGGATTATCTCCAGAAGTCCCTGCCAACCCCAACAGTCCTGTCACGCTGCAAAGAAATGTTTTAAAAAACTCACAGTATCTCCATATTCACTTGTGGGTGCGCTTTGTCAGTGGCATCTGTCAGAGCAGCACGGGCTGCCAGTCAAGCAGGACCATGGAGGGCTCCCCATGCTGGGGACAGCAGGGCAGGGCCTGCAGCCCGGCCCAGCCCAGGCAGGAGTGGGGCAGACGCAGGATAACGGGGCAGCCCCAGCACAGGCACCTCTCTGGGGCCGGGCACAGAGCGGTCTCAGGCTGGGCTGGGATGTGCAGCTGCAGCTGTGCCCGGCTCAGAGCTCATGGCCGGGCAGGGCTCTGGGGAGCTGGAGGATGGCCCTGCTGCAGCACCCCGGGGGCAGGGGCTGCCCTGGGGCCCCGAGACCTGGGCTGGGGACAGGGAGCCTGGGCAGGGGATGGGCAGCCCTGAGGGGGCTGTGTGGGCACCGGCAAGACTGGGGGTGTCCTCAGGGCCCTGACAGCACAGGGTATTATTTATATGGCTTTAGGCCAAGAATTAGATAGTGAAGCATAGCCTCTCCTGAGCTGAGTGTTTGGTGACTGATGGGAAGCAGTGTGTCCAAATTAGATTTGCTGGTGAATGTTTGGAGCGTTTTCAGAGGGCTGTTACTGAGTAAGGCTGATTTGATGTTTTCTGTTTTGCATGGCCTTCTTTCCTCACTATTGCACTGATGACTGCACTTAGCAGCCAGCTCTAGGCATGAGAATAGTGTTTCCACCGTTCCAGAGTATCTGAGTGGGGAGATTGCTCCAGCCAGCAAAACACATGGCCTTGTAGGATGGCTGGTGAGTCTGGGGAAGATACATGTAGGAAAGCAGGTATTGCTGGGGAAGAGTGGGCAGAAGGGCAGAGGAAATCTTCCTAAGACCAGCAGTCCTAAGACCTCCAGAAATATCTTTTCCTTGACAGCACATAAGCAAAGCCCAGCTTGTTAGGGCTTTTCCTCCTCGCTCCCCAACCAAGATCATAGAATCCAAGATTCACCAGACAGATTGGGTCGGAAGGGATCTTTGAAGATCCTATAGTCCAACTCCCCTCCCATGGCCAGGGACACGTACCACTAGATGAGATTGCTCAAAGCCCTATCCAGCCTGGCCTTGAGCACTACCAGTGCTGCGTCCCTGTAAGTAGTAATGCTGCCTGGCACAGATTCAGTTCTGGCTCTGGGTTGGTCTATTCATGACTGCAAAATTTACTTATTAACTCAACTTCCTTGTGAAGTGTGAAGGTATTGGAATTGCTCCAAACTTATGTTCTCCTACAGATCATTAAAATGGCCACCTTAGTAAGCAGCATGATGCAACAACAGTGGATCTACAAAGAGAAATAAGTTGGCTCCACCATGAGACAGAAAATTATCCAACTGGATAGATTCTGGACAAACTACTGAGTTTGGACTTTTATAGAAGGAGTTAGAAGAAAATATACAGCAAAAACAAAGGAACACTGATGTGTCAAGAAACTTTAATGCTAATTTTGCATTCATTTTTCAGCAAGACTCCTACTGGGTCTTGTACATATTCTCTATCCTCACATCTTTTGAAATTATGTTTGCAAGCATGAAATCTAATATAGTCATGGTGCCAAGTAAAGAAATCAGTGTCTCCTTATGTGCCATATGATAGCTTACATGCAGCTTAAAGAGGGAAGATATTCTCCCATTGTTCAATTAAATTTTTATTCTGGTGTTAAAAGTTCAAGAAGTCTAGCCAACTTTTAAAAACAGTTCAGCTCACTTCAATTCACTCTTCTTCTCAACTTTATACTAAATAACATGCTTTCCTATTAAGCCTGATGGACTTTCAGAGCACTCAGGCTTGGTTTTTTTCCTAAAATAAATGAAAGTGTTAAGCTGTGGGCACATTTTGTCGGATAGGTGTGTCACCTTGAGGTTCTGTCAAACACCAGAGCTATAGAGTAATGTAGATCAATAACAGTGCAGAAATCAGAAGTGGAGGAGAGCACTTTTACAGTTTGGTTTGGTTTGTTACAGTAATTTTATATAAAAGCCACTGAAATAGAAAATAAGAAAGCAGCTATTTTAAGAACCTTTTCCAATTGCTAAAGATCTGGGTAAATTTTACAAAGATAAAAAAGTTTTCCACAGATAAGCACCCAAATTTTTATATACTCTTCCTGAACTACAGCAGTGTACCATGATAGTTTCCAGAGACCTCTCTCCTCCTGAGATTTCTAGGAAGGTTCCCAGGCACAGTTCCATAATGGTGTGTGACTTTATGTACAGAATTAGGCATCTGTTGATTAATGTGGGATTGCCTTTATCACAGAAGATTACCAGGATTTTCCTAACAAGATAAATTGAAGGCAAAACAGCACAAAGAAGTAACTGAGTTTAACTAAGAAAGAAATTTTTTTCAAGAAAGAAATCTGGTGGTTGAGACTGCTTGTGCTGCAACAAACTTATTTTGTTTCCTGCAGAAATAAGATTACCATAATTCAGCCACAAAATACATGCCTGCATTGACAATTTGCCTTAGTTTTCCTCAGTGTAACCTTTTGCACATTATCATTTTCAGCTTAAAATTGCCTGAACCAAAGATGCCCCAAATGCAGGCACCCTCCTGAATGCTTTTATCAGAGAGAATAGGTTAGAGGTTAAAATAGTTCTGGCAACCTTAGTTTTCACCCAGATACTCAGAGCAAATTTTTAATCTGCTCCCACTTTTCCTAAAGAGAAATAGGTTACTGCATGCAAGAACTTTTCCCCCAACTTTTATGCACATTAAGTAAAAGCCAATTTCCCCATTTTAAAATTTTGCATAGTAGAACACAAACTCCAAAAAGTCTACAGTCTAATCAAAAAGACAGAGAAGATTATTTTCAGAAGAATACTTCAAAATATAAAAAGCTAACCAGAACTCATGGCTTTTCAAAGCCATTGGCTGAAAGAGACAGTTTCTGTATATTTTATATAGATACAAAAAGGAAAGGGAATTCTAATGTAAGAGAGTCTGCTGAGAGGAAGGGACAGGCTGTCCTCAGTAGGCTTGAATATGAACAAACTCACAGGCAAGCTTTGAACCTTACCTTGTAATTGGTGTTGATATAAGAAGAGTGACTGTGTGCAAGAAAGGAAGATGATGCCCCCATCCCTGAGGCATGCACTTCAAACCTGATTGAGAGAAATTTTTCCCTGGGTACAATCACTTCTACTTCAGTGAAACTCCAGCATAACGAGCATTTTATATGCACTGCAGAGGGACTAGAATACTAATTTCTAAATGGAAATTGATAAACATCTTCCTCTATTTAGGCTTGTGGCTATGACAGAGAAGGCAGGCATGGATGGAACTCCAAATAGAAATGCCTCTGCAGAGATGAAGGCATTCAGTATCCAGTAAATACACAAGTCCCTTACAACAAATTAATCCCAAACAACAATTTTTTTCTGGTACCAGAACATTCATTCACAGAAAGATCTTTTAAAATTCATCACATTTGATTTTGCTTTTGGATAGTTGAGAAGTTATTGTATCCCAAAAGGCAGAACATATTTGAATTATAAACTCCTTACTATAACAAGATGATTATGTATAAATATTTGCCTATCACAACAGTGTGCTTGAACTATTGCATCTTTAAAATTGTATTAGCTATCCACATATGTCAAAATGGAAGTGAGATTAATGTAAGCAAGTGTCTCATTAACTTCCCTTCCTGCACTGGGAAAATGAGCCACGAACAAATTTCAGAAGTTATGAGGGTTAATTTGGATAAGCAGACAAAGTGTTGATGTTTGCCTGATTTATCTCTTGAATCTGAACCACAAACCTCATAAGCCCGAAACTCTACTTAATTTAGCAAGGTTTTCCTAATTTTTTAGCTCAGGCAGAAATGAATGGGAGTTCATGGCATTCTTGTGCCTCAGGTAGGGGAGGTACAGGTCTTGCAAGTCTGGATTTTTTGTAAAAGATGTTTTTTATCAGCAGAAGTCACTTTTCTGCCTTGCCAGTGTTCAGGACAGAAAATCACATTTTTAGGAGCCTTTTTTTTTAATTTTTAGAATGGTGGTATCATAAATGATATCTCTTTTGCCTGACTATTTTGACAGCCACAATCAAGTGACAGACAAAGAAGAGCTGCTAGCCTCATCTTTTGTGTGTTATATAAAGACTGTTCCCCATTCTCTCAAAAAGTTAATCTTACACAGCTCAGGTTATTGACAGACATAAGCTTCTCCTCCTTCTCAGCACCTACATAGGCATGTTGACCATGAGAGATGTTGGTAATTGTAGTGTGAGCATGCCATCCTTGCTTTCATCTAGTGTGAGGGTGTCAAAAGATGGGTTGGGCAAGGCACTGCAGGAACCAATCCCTTCAGTTTGGGAAGGGAAAAGATGACTTTAACTCTGATCCTGAGAGAGGGAAGAAGGAAGACCCTCCTTTTGGGACATTTGCTAGAGGGAGGGATAATGGCAACAGCAGGAAGCAAAATGATGAATGCAAAATTCACAAGAGACAGGACTGCAGCACAGCTACAGCACATTGGGGGCAATGGACAAGACACAGTTCAGGAATTGGCTATACTTTCAGACTGTGAAACCAGACTCATCTGATCCTCCTCAGTGTTCCAGCAATCATAGAAACTTTCCTCCGTGTTTGTTTCCAGAGACATTCAAGACTGTTTCCGTTATATTGTGCGTGATCCCTGTAGACCATGAACAGTTCTGAACTGAAATACACTAATAAAATTACCACTGACAATTTAAAGACACCCAAGTTTTATCAGCTGCAGTAAAAAGAAATATGTCCAGCTAAGTCTGTAAGGTTATGTTAGTGCTAAATAGATTGCAAACTTACAGACTATTAAAGAAAATGGGTTTGTCTTCAAGATATTGGTTTTTCCTCAGAAGGAGCTCTTCAACATACAACCACATCTACTGGCAAAGGACAACTGGGAAGCAGTTACTTCTGATAGATTTACCTGAATTTATATAAGTAATAACAGTTTCTCACAGAATGAGCCTTGCATCTGTCAGTCACTTCTGCCCTGGTAGCACCCTCACCTCTGTTCTAGGCTCAGTAACTGTTTTGAAAATGATGAAAAATGTATTTGACAGAAACCACTACTTCTATTTAAAGCCAGCAGCAGTCCATCCACTTCATGCCCATAGATACAAGGATTGTTAGCACATAAGTGACAGAGCAAATAAAATTATCCTATAAAATTCAGTCTTAAATGGATGGTAATTATTTAAGATGTCCCAGGGCACTTTGTGGGCAATGAGCAAAAAATGAAAATATCATTGCTTCCTAAGGCATATATTTAAATTACAGTATCTTGTCTTAAAACAAATAAACTACCCAGGCAACCAACCAGAGAACAAATCTGCTGAAAGGCAAATACGGATTCCTCTGCCCTCCTATCAGGATGACAGTAAGCCTTAAATGAAGAAGGTTCATCTCTTTTTGAGAATAATTTAGTGTTTTTCTACCAAGTTATACATATAAGCTTGCACTTGAATGAACATACATTTTTCATCTTCATGATGAGTTATGCAGAAAGAAAAGACAGATTGTGCATATGTCTTTCCTTAATAAAATTTTATATTTACATGAATCTGTTCATGGCTTAAGCCATTTCTTTCAGATGTCTTCAGTTAAACAGTCCTGTTGTCTCTTCATTCCTTTTGCAAATTAGGCTGTCACTAGGTCATGCCTTGCTGTTTAGTTATTTTTAGCCTTCCCATTACACCTGGAGATGTTTGCAGCTAAAGTGCTGCCATCTGGAGTTGTTAATGGCATGCTGGTGAAAGTGTAATCACTGCATGACTTTGTTCTGCACTTCCCCAGGGTGCAGAAAAATGTGATACACATTTAATTTATGTTAGTTTGGGCTTACAGCTGCTCATCATCAAGTGTGATAATATATACAATTTGGTGTTCTCCTTCAATATCTTGCCATCAAAAATTACCTTTGACATATCAACAGTTCCTACCATAACCAAAATATACCTGTACACACTAAAAATAGCTTCAGGTGAAGCCTGTTTGATTTTTCTAGGAATTACAAATCTAGGAACCTTAGAAATCAAGATGCAATCATATTCATCCTAGTAGGAGGTTCCTCTCTTGTTTCTACTGCCACTGATTTTGGGATGGCAATTTATCTCTGCTTTTCACTCACTTTAAGCTGCAGAAAGGAGATTTTATCTGCATTATCCGATTTGTCTCTGCTATGTGATCGCAGAAAATGATGTATTATTGTCTTAGCTGTAGCAATTTATAAATGAAGAACCTAAATTCTGCCTTCCAGCCAGGGGCTGTTTAGGCTTGGGAAAGGACATTATCATGTAGGTGCTTTGCTGTTTCATGTTTTTGTTTGTGGGGTTTTTTAACTACAGCATTTTACCAGGGTACAATCAAAGTCATGCTCATATTCAAAACAAATGGAGGTTTTCTTCCATATTAACACATTATTCTGACTCAAAGGAGACTTGACCTCCTAACTGGAAAAAAATAAAGCCTGAATTACAGAAGAGGAAACAAGAAGAGCTTTAATAGGCACGTAACTGCATAATTCATAGGAGATGAAACAACACATGCAGCACAGAACCTGTTGTACAGAAGACCTATACTTTGAGCTGCTGAGCAGTATTACCAGTCACAACTCTCAGCATTGCTCAGATGTACTCTGCCTAAGCTTCTCACTTCAGGAAAAAAAAAATCATAGATTTTCACATAGAAGCTTGACTTAATTCCACAGACTACTCCACTAAAGAATGTACCCCTAGCTTGGGCTCCATCCTCACAAGCTCTCTTCTTGGGCACCAAGCACTCCAAAATGAAAGTCAAGCCAGAGACAAGACTTGCTCATTGTCACTCTAATGTGGGAGGTCTGCATGACTCTTCTCTCAAGGCAGTCTTGCAAAGAGCCCAGAGGTGGGAGGATTTGCTTGAGTGTAAATAAATGCCAGGTATGGGGAAAGCTGATGTTTTACAGAAAGGAAGGGGCCTTCTCATCCCCCATAGGGAAGAGGAGGATTTTTCTGAGTTAACACACTCACACAGATCTCCTCTCACATTAGTGTTGCCCAAGCAGGGGGCAAGATAGTATCCCTGATGAGGCTGGGGCCTCCCTTTCAGTGCCACAGAGGCATCCAGCCCTCGGGGATTTCAGTCTCTATTAGGAGGCAGTGCCACCCAGGGGGTTGCGATATCTCTTTTTCTCCCAACTCACACAAAGTGCATTCATTTGAGAAGCACCTCAGTGTAAAGGCAGCACAGGAATGAAATCCCAATGCTTTAGTCTCAGGGCAAACAATAAAAAACTCAGCTGAGATTAGACAGTTTTGAAAAGCAGAGCATGTTGTTAGGCAGCCAAGTTGGAAAATTTTGACTTCTGACTTTTATACTAAATGTACATGTCTGACAAATAACAATTTGACAATTTTACTTCGTGTATAACCTACGTGTTTGAGTCACATAAAACTCTAAATATCAACCAGTCTGAGGAATGGGTAGTGGACATGTGTGGATGGCGGGGTATGTAAATCTTTCTAGATATGATGTTGACGCAGTTGCAAATTTCCATATTTCATTACAGCAAAAAGACTGTAATTTGTCACAGTCACACAAAACAAATTTGTAAAGCTGTCTTAGCAGTATTTTTCCTAAACAAACTTCTAGTATCTCTCAAATCTGCTCTATATTTCCCATATTTGCCCAAATGCTCTATGGTTTTGTTTCTAGCTCTATGTTCCTTGCATTTTTTTTTAAATTACATCCTATATAGAAGTAAGATTAGAATACACTTGGAGACAACAGAAAAAAAAAACATTAATTTTTTGAAACAGAGATTGCTTCATTCAGATTGGTGGGAGGATAAAGGCTGCTCTGAAGATCTGGTTGTCCATTGAGATTAAGGTGTTGAAAATGCAAGTGAAAATGTAAGTGTTAATGTTAAAAGGCCAGATCAGCCAAGAGATAAACAAAGAAACTGATTTTTTTATTAGAGGATCTTACATCAGGAGAATGCCTGGAATGGATGTGTGGAGGGAGCCTTTATATTTGGTTCAATATTTACATACCATAGTTAAAAAAAGGAAAAAACAAAAACAAAAAAAACCAAAAAAACCCAAAAAAACCCCACCAAAA
>VXBC01007689.1:858558-885625 GCA_013399945.1 Ploceus nigricollis
AAAAACCCCCCCAAACCAAACAAAAAAAAAAAAAAAAAGAAGGAAAGACAGAAAAAAATAGAGAAATTTGGAGGCTGTTCCTGTTGTTACTAAAGTAGCAAGTTCTGAAGTAATGGAAAGAAACATCTCTGGCTGAACTTCATTTTCCACATTTGCAAAACACATATCTGTAAGTCTACTATCTTTGGACAGCAGCTGCTGTGCTTTGCACTCCAGGCTTAGCTGAAAGAAAAGAAATTAAATGCTTCTTTCTAGGAAAAAAAGCAGGTACAGCCTCTTAACAGAACACCCCAGAGTAAGAAGATTGTGTTATATGACCAGTCACAAACTCTGGCTTTATAAGTTCAATATGAAAACTTCTAGTTTGTTTTTACTGTATTCTTAGGTTTGTATTCTTGGAGGAGAGAAACCTATAGATTCCCTTCTAGGCATGATTTTGGGCCAGCTGTAAAATTTGTCATAGGTGAATTGTCAGCAGGATATTGTCCAGTGTGATCATATTGTTCACATGAACATGAGGACAACATGACCACTATGGTTTTATTAAAGTTTCTTATATAAATTTTTTTTTAAATCTAAGTGCAAGAAGGCAATGTAAGATGCTAAATTGCTTCTACCATTCCTTAAAAAAACAGGGAAAAGTTTTTATATGCCAGGTGGAAACAATGACCTTGTGAGAACTATTTACTAATATAAGCCATCAGAGGATAGAATATTCATAATAATTGGGAACTTAATTAGATATCTGGCAGTGCTTAAGCAACTAATTTATTTAAAAAAAAAAAAAAAAGGCCAGATCAACTAGGGTCACCTCTCCAATGAAATAAGTGATAGCAATCTTTTCCTTAATGCATATTCAAAACTAAAGTCTTTAAGTATCATTTTGCTTTAAAAGAATGTTTTGAGAGAGAAAAGGATTTTCTTTTCAGCTAATTTATTTCAAGATTGCAACTATTGTTGATTCTAAGGAAAATAAAGGAATGTCTCCTCAAATAGTCTGAAGAAAAGAAAAATCTAAATTGTTGAAAATACTTTTCACACTTTCTTAAAAAAAAGAAAGACTAATATATCTCAGGGTATGGGGTGCAGGTGCCCAGGTAATCTCAGGGGCAACATCTTTGAGGAGCATCCAGGCCTTTCCCATGCCAGGCACAGCAGCTTCCAGGCAGGAATGAAGGACTGAATTTGAGCCTGGAAAAGGCTGGGGAGAGGGCTAGTGTTTTAATTTTGTATTTGTTTCTCATTACCCAAATCTGCTTTAATTGTTGATAAATCAAATTAATTTCCCCGCAGTCTAGTCAGTTTTGGTTGTGATGATAACTGGAGAAATCTTCCTGTCTTTATACCCACCCAGAAGCTTTTTCATCTAATTTCCTACCCCTGTCCTGTTGAGCAAGGGAGGGAGGGAGTGGTTGGGTGGGCATCCAGGTGCTGGCCAAGGCATTGTAACCCACCACACTCTGGGTGGAGAAGCCAAAGAACACCTCCTGCTGTCACCTCCCAGCTCCCATCCTGTCACACCACACCACAGGTATGTCTTATCCTGCTAGTGCAGGCTGAGGTCACAACAAGCAGCATAAGCCTGTCCTGTGGCTGGACACCTCCAAGGAAAGCAAATTCCACATTATTATCAAGAAACAGCTAGTTTTTATTTCTGCACCATGAGTACAACTGATAAGATGAACTATTTTAAACCACACAGAGGTCAGTACAGCAGAAGTTAAAATTCAATGCTTGTTTTACAAAGTTAGTGAGATACAGAAAAAAATCACTACTATGATACAATAGAAGCAGCCTTTTCTACAAATAACTATAATTTGAAATTCCATAAAGCACCAAATGGGGAACACGAAGCCTTCTACTTCCAGGCATGTGAGCTAACCTTAGTAAATAGACAAAAGGGTACAATTTCATTTGGGTCTAAGATATGTCTACGTGCCACTACTACATAGTAGCAAATTAAAAATAAAAGTACTTCAAAAACCTTTGCAACCCACAATCCTTTTGAGCTACTTTACATACCTTGGGGGAGCCCTAAGCTTTAACAGCAGAAGGACATCCAAATTCACTGAAACATGAGCAGAAACTGTGCAAGGTCAGCAAGGCAAGGTGGTAGGTAGATCTCTTAATTAGTAGGGGAAAAATGTCTTTTCTTCAGGAGAGGTTCTGTTTATATCGTGGTTATTTTATCCCAGTACTTGCATTCTTCTTCACATGAAACCATGTTATTTCTTTTTTTAAGCTTGCTTAATCCAATTTCCCCTTGAAATAATTTCTATTTATTGCTAATACATACAGTTTGCCAGAGTATTCCCTTATATTAACTCAAATGCTTCACTTCAATGCCTTGTCTACAAGTTTCCAAGTCTACTTGCCAACTTTATAGTATGTGACCTCACATTTTTGAAGCAACTAGTCTTAAACCATGGAGACGTATCAATCTATAGCATTCCTTCAGTATATTTCACCCTACTGTGAGATGCCCTCTTAGCCTCAATTTATCTATGCTGTCTAATATACTACAGCCTGTAGCTAGGTCTGTCTAATCTGTCTTCATAACTCATATCCTCACAGTCCTAAGCACTTATAAAATTCTTCACTGCAGCCTCTTCAATCTTGACAGCAGGTTTTTCAATATGGGAAAGAATTTGCTCACAGCATTTAGAAGATGGGTGAAACTCAAATTACATTATTATAGATTTTATCATAAACTACAGACTCATTGGAAATTGTTTGAACGACTCAATTTTTTGCGTATTGTTACAAAATTTAATAAAGATAAAACTATTAGAGTTCAGTTGATAGTATCTTTCAAACATTTAAAGGAAAGTAAGAAACTTTCAAACATTTAAAGGAAAGTAAGAAATTTATAATTACTGCAGACAATTACTTCAGTAAGAGCAATCAAGTGGATTTTTTTCAAGTGGATTTTACTCCTGTGGTATCCATTTGGGAATTTGCTCCAAAAAAGTCTTGCAAAATATATACATATATGACAGTATGAAACTCTTAGAAAATTGATTACAAATTAATGTATGTCCAAGGATAGTAATGTCAGTTTTCCCACACATTCATAACCACTGCAGTATTTCATACAACTGTATACTTCTAAGGACAGACACGGGAAAGTTCGGGCTTTATTTGTGGGGATCAAATAGCACTGAAAGCACACTTGCATCCAGAAATGCAGCAAAGCACTGAATTATATTGATATGGCATCCACCTTGTGGGGGGATCCAGTGAGGCACAATCCCACACCCAGGGTATCACTACTCTAAAGGAATCCAACAGCATTTGCTCTGAAGTCATTAACAGAAACCCCTGCCCTACCACATTTGCCTGGGAAGATTTGTGGAGACTGGGAAGCCTGGGTAAGGTGAAGTCATTTTATCATTCTTTAACTAGTAGCTCATTTGAATTGAGAGAGAATCACAACAAAACCAGACCCCTCCATCCTTCCATCACCAAAGAAATGCTTGCACTCAAGTGGAAAAAAACTCCAGCACCATCCCCTTGGAATACCTATTACCAGCATTGCTTTCAGCCATTTTTGCACATACCATTACACACACATAAAAAGGTGAACAATCACTTTACAAAGATTCCTGTGCAAGAAAATAATGCAGAATACTTAAATAAACCAGAAGACCCAAATCTGCATTTTATAGGTCGCAACAATATTTTGTGTGAAAAATCTACTGTCACCCTCCTTTGGCACTTTGGGCTCTGTTACACTGAGATAGAAAAAAATCTAGGAATTACTGCAAAACAAGTTTATAAAAGTGCATCATTAAAATAAAGTCTTTTAATATTTAATCATATTTCATCACTACAGTAGTTTTTTTTTTTTTTTTTAGAAACTCTTAGAAGGACAGGATCTGAACTGATTCCTTGACTAGATTTCCAACAAAGTCAAAAACATAATCAGAAAGGGATTAGTTAATGGAGAAAAAATCACAGACAGAAAGAAACAGAGCAAGGAAGATTTGGAACCTTGCTTACACGCATAAAACTGATGTTACCTGAGGCACCACTGGACAGCCCCATATATCACAGAAATCTTACATCTATTTCAGAAGGTAGGCTATTATTCCTACAAAATAGAACACTGTCTTGTCTGTGCTTCGCAGTCTTGTGGATGTTCTTTTCAGTGACAATGAAATTGCATGTAATCTCTTCTGATTACACCAAAATTGCTAGGATTTGCAAAGAACACATTTGAATTCATACATCCAAAAAGTAAATCAAGCTTATAATTTAGGCAACATAACTTTTGTAGATCTGACTTCAGACCATTCTGACTGAAAGATTTAAATCTGACTGAAAGGTTTAAGGAGGCTATTTTTGGATCCATCAATAAAAGACAGTTTCCCAAGGAATCGTGATATTTTTGCGGAGGGCGAAAATCGGTTCTGCCTGCATAGATAGGAATGTTCACTCTTTATCTGCAAATGTGACATTTTCTACTATGCATTTTGAAATAAAGATTCTTCAGCGGTGTCAGATTTCCAAGACCATGATGTGTTGCATGAAAATAACTAAGCAAGGGACCCCGTGCATCCAGTCACAGCTTCGTTGAACTACAGCAGTACAATACAGCAATAATTACCAGACAGCTCATAAGGAGACCTAAAGAGGTAACTACCATCACCATAGAAAGGGATGGAGATACTGAAAGGATTACAATGGCAAATCTATTACTTGCATTTTTAGTATAAAGCAATGTTTCAATGTTGAATTATCACCCAAGAAAATGAAGAACAGCCTTTCTTCCATTCAGGCATAAAGTCTGCCTCTGCAACACCTCATTTTGACTTCAGAGGCGATTCACTAGGATTTCCAGATCTGGATGGTTAAACAATCCAAAAAATCCCTTGAGTTTGGGGTTTTTTTCATTAAGCATTATTAAACAAAGCACTAATTTAATTAATTTTCTTGGGAGATACAAAATCAAATAGCAATCAGAATACCTTTAATTCCCTCTTTGCTGATCCACAGTATTAAATGAAATGAGAGAATGGCTTTTGTTTCCAATATTACTACAGCATAGCACTTTCCTTGTTTGGTTTTACATGGGTTTTGAACACCTGGTTTGGCAGGTGTTTATTCAAACAAAAATTCAGATCTAACCTTGCTGAGATGGGAGGAGAAGGGGCTTTTAGGATTCAAATAGAAACAAAAATTCTCATGGAAGACAGGAAGATTTGTACTCCTAGTTCCCCACAAGAGTGTTAAATTTATGTCTTCTCACCATCAGCACACCCTTTTAAATTCCTACCCATTAACAAAAAGGGGAGGTCAGTGGCAGTAAGTAAGAACAACTAATATCCAGCTAGAGAGAAGCAAACAAACAGAGCCAGAAATCAATTTGCAGAATCTTGGCTAACAGCAAAATAACTTTACATCTCTCCTGAGGTTTCTAGTTTAAATTATCTGTCATTGTATCACTCACAAAGTCCTGCAGCAGCTGACTTCACTAGTCTCCCTGTGCTCCCCAGAGCACTAAGGACCAAATCCCACAAGCAATAGCATGGTTGTCCTCACATTCAGAAGGCCTCACATGTTAGTCTATACCATTGGAGTCTATACCCACAGGCATGGAACAGTTCCCTTCCTTCCTCTCCGGTCATGGACTGAGTTTTACCTGTGGGGGAAACAAGGGCCATGCCCTGGGACTCTGTGCCTCTGTTTCCTCCTCCACATTATTCATTTAGAGGTAAGTGAGAGCTGGAGTGGAAGCAAGACACAAGAGATAGGTACTGTCATAGATTTGAGTCATTCCCCCAGCTCAGCAGGACACGAGAGCAGCAGTTTGGCAGTGTATTGCCATTAAGTTTGCTCTCCCCTGCTTCCCCGTTCAGAGGGGGAAATTCAGTCCAATCCTTTCTGACTATGAAGAATTTTACTTTATCAGAGTGCATTTGCTGCTTCAGTCACATCAATGACAGAGTCCTTTAAAAGAAAAAGACTCCATTCTCTAATATCTTCTGTACCTTCACTGTCATGCTCAAACTTGAAGCTTGAGATTTTCTATATAATCAACCCACCTGTTAGCAAGATCTTGATCACTGCACGTGATTATGATCTGGACTTAGGTTTCACCTCAAAACTAGAACAGCAGCAGAAAAAGCCTCCTCATACTAATGCTGCTCTTATATTCCACGGTCTGGATCTTCTTATCCTAGAATAACATAGATGTAGTGCTCTTCATCACAAAACAAAGAAGGAAAGAAATTAATGAAACTAGTTCTACTAGCTTCTTAACCTTCAGTTTAAGCATTGCCTGCTTTGCAAGTTACTACCTAGTCTGCTTGATTTGTAACATATAAAATTTTAAATTTTACATATCATAATTTTTTGGTTTTTTATTTATTTTAAACTTTGTTCTTTCAGGGTTTCTTTTTTTTTCTGATATTTGCTGTGTATCTGTATTGTCTACAACAAAGACCTACAAATGTACTTCCCACAGAAATAAGTGGACAAAGGTATATAAATCCCTTTGTGACTGTGGCCCCCAAGGCTTAATGGCTCCATGTACAAACTGGGTTTTGAAGACGCTATTTTAAGTAACAGTCTTGTCCCCAGAGATTATCATCTGATTAGAAAAAACAGCAGGAGGACAAGGTAAGGTTTATTCCCATTAGCAGATGAGAATAGAGGCACAGTTTGATTATATAAGGTGATCCCAAAAATCCTTGTCAGAAACACAAGACAAGGTAATTTCTTCCGACTCAGCATCCAAGCAATGTCCAACCATTGTCCATGACAATTTCAAGCTGAAACAAAGGTTACTGGAAGTTCTTTCCACTTCTTTGGTTCCTCTTTACTCATCTCTTTGCACAGAAGACTTTTCAAGTGTCACTATTCCACATTTGGATAATGAGATGAATGAGAGCTGAGCTCCAGAAAGTTCTTTATTAGGCATTTTTGTAATGAACTAAAATGCTAATAAGTACTACGCTTTTTGTGACCTACAACTGTCATTTCTTTGTGAGCCAAGCAGTGAAAAGATGTGTCACCTGACCAGTACTGTGGCAGTAGAAATACCTCAAATATATATGACAATGCTTTTACCATCATAAATTATCTTTGTTCTATTATACTTATTTACAGTATAGTTTTGCCACTGAATCTGAATTGGGAGCATTACAGTTACAGTATATCAGTATTCTTACACTGTTGTAGCACAAAAAACAATTCTGGAAGATTAATTAATTCTACACAATCAGCCAGGAACCTTTCTTCTTCAGCACACAAGCAAATTCCCAATGACAGAACAGTGCAACCAGCATATTTACATAAGGATTACTTCCTCCCAGAAGATGTAAAATGTGTTTTTGACCAGACAAGAGTGTTATTGTTCTGCAGTATACACAGACTCTTATTAACCTGGCTGAGAAGATAAAAGGAATGGCAATAGCACAGTTAGTGAATTTTAATAGAAAGTCTATATATATACTGACTCTTGTTAAAATAAGGAAAAAGAGAGAGATCTCTTTTTTACCATGATGAGACAGAAAAAAATCAGAGGAGTCATTCCAAAACAAGATACAATTTTATCAACTGAGTGCCACATTTTGGGCTCCTGATAGGCCTTTACTTCCTTTCTGATTTTGCCCTATACATAGTGAATGAGCTTATGACTGATTCAAATGAGACAGTAAACATCAGGAACCTCGCTACAGCACAGTGATTTTGTCCTCCCTGCTGAGACCACCACCTCCGTCCCTATGTCAGCAGCTTCCTCAGATGCCATTTAAAAATCCTCTTAACACAGAGGTGTTTCTTCTTTCTCCTCTACACTTTTTCTGCTCTTCCTTAAACAGTTTTTGTCTGATCTTGGTTGAACAGGACTATTCTGCTGAAGGTAAGAGAAGTCAAAGCCCACTTATATGACTCAGTCTCAGAGTATACACTGAAAACAAAGAGGGACAGCAATTGCTGAGAGATAACACAAAAAAAAATGCCCTATAAGGAGCTCAGTATTAGCACATTACTATTTGGGAAGAGAGCACAAGAAACACCATCTTTCAGGTCATACTTGTGAGAAAGAAGATTCAGTTCATCAATAACACATGACTCCAAAACAAACTGAATATTGCTTCATTTTCAGCCTCACTTAATATTCTGTCACTTTTTGCTGATGTGAGCATTCACTTCAGTCCCTTGACATTTACTTGTAATTCAATGTCCAGTGCTGATGGAAGCCTCTCACCTTCTTTTGTCCCTTCAGATTTCACTAAGCTCCTTTTGTTCTTCTCATGCCATACCTTTAAGAGTTTATGATTCAGAGGATGTTTCTCCTACAATCTTCTAGGCTACTCTTTTCCTATGAAATAGTTCCACAACCTGACTGAACATGGGAACAACCATGGCAGCGCTTTCACCAGTTTCTCTGATTCATTACTGGGGATAATCATCTAATTTTATTTCCTTCAAAAAACAGATATTACATATAAGCAACTGATTTCAGAAAGCAAAACTTCTAATAGATTTGGGTTAAGTAACAGAGAAAAGCATGTACCTGTAGCACAGCAGTAAACAAATGAGGACTTACAGTAATTTAAGTGATGTTTTATAGCAGAAATTTCAGTTGCATTTGTTATAATTCTTAATCAGGTCTCAGAAATACAAACTCAATTCCAGCCTTTTGAATCTTCAGGTTAATGAGCTTCAACCTGAAATAAGGAGAATATGTTTATCAGAAAAAGACTTCCCAACAACAGAAAAGCCTGGCCTTGAAAACCATTCGTGCCACATCAGGAGGTGTTACATCCTCTATATTTATAACATAACATCAAGTTGCTAAAGCAGTAAGAGAGTAGAAGTGTTTCAATTGCAGTAAAAGGTTAGGCGGGCCAAGGTAACCGATACTTGTAACAACACTCTCAAAAAGGGGTTCAAGCAACTCTCAGGTTTATTTTTTCTTTAACAAGAATATTAAATGAAGTTTTCTAGAGAGTAAACAAAAGTTTCAAGCCTTGAGAACTCAAGAGGATGCCTGTTTATTACTAGTGCTCTGTGAACTGTGAACTAGTGCTCTTAGACCTGCAGTGCATGGCCATGCTACATATTTTGGGGCAGGGCAGGTTCTGAGCAGGAAGGAAGGCTGGAGAAAGGGACTGGTGATCTGTTTGTGGGAGACCATAAAAAAACACACCCTGAAACAGCAATATGTGGCCATATTACTCCTACTCTGTTGTCACACAGCAATCACACAATAATTAAATGAACAATATGTGCCAAACAGATTAAATCAGGAATTCCTATTTTCTTATAATGAGGAGATCATTTCTTATTTCTGGTCACAAACAAAGAAAATGCAAAGAAGTAAAACCTCATTAGACATCTTCCCTCAAAATCTCTTGAGGAGATAGAGAGAGAGAAAACTGTCATTTGAGGTAGGTGAGACCTAAACCAAGAGAGACCCTTGAAGGGGGTGTAGAACCACCCACCAAAAATGCTGAGCTTTTCTTCAGAGATGAAAAGTGGAAAGCCACCCACTCCTGCCTTAGGCTCAGGATTACCATGAGCATCATGACAGTAGAAAGCAGTGATAAAAAATGGTAACTTGGAATAGAACAAACAAGAACAAATAATGCTCTGCCAAGGCCTGAGACTGCAGAGTGATCAGAATCTTTGCTGGGAAATGGCTTTCCATGGTCAGGCACTTTTTTCAGCAAGGTGCAAATAGCCTTCAGACATTAAAAAAAGAACAGCTTTTGAGAAACCCAAATTTTCATCAGAGAGTCAGGAGTTGTAACATTAATGTCAGCAAGCAACAAAAAACAAAAAGCAAACAAACAAACAAACAAACAAAAGGAACTACACACCTTCTTGAGAAGGGGTGAAGAGATGGTCCAATAATCCCCTTGAGGAGCACCTTGGGGCCATCATCCCACCAGCTTCCCAGAGAAAAGGGAATGTGTTGGGCAATTCACCCCAAATCCTCACACTGGGAGGCAGTCACTAGACAGCCCTCCCCACAGTTACCACACACCCTAATATCAATCAGAAGGGCACAGCTCAGGCCAGGCTCTGGGTCATGAGGAACCTCAATGCCATTCTGTAGCTGTATGCTGAAGTGCTTGTCAAAGGATTCATTGCATCTGCAACATCCATTCATCTTAGCTGGTCTTTTGGCTAAAAAACACACAAAAAGAGGCCAAAGGACAATTTGTGAACTACACAGATATACCTCCAAATGAAGGAGACTGATGTCTTGTCTGATGACTGCTACATTGTAAAACCTCCTCTTACAGTACATTCTATCTTTACTGGTAGCAGAGGCTCTGAGGGGTTTTCTGTTGATTTATCTTATTTGCTTGTTTTGGGGAACGATAAATTGCAATTTTATAGACTAATAAAAAGTCATTTTGCTATGTATCACTACAAGTAAAGGATCTGTACAAAAATGAAGCCAACCAAAAAAGAAAAAAAAAAGCCACTTAAAGATACCTTCTTAAAGTAATGAAGTTGAGAAGCTGCTGCAGTTACCAGTTGACAGATGTGTAACGCTGGAAAAGAGTTAATTAATACAGTCAAATAGCTGTAGCTTCTGTTCCTTATTATATCTTGTTGTGGACAACACTTCTAGGAATATCTCATTTCCTTTGTCATCCAAGCTGAAGGGGGAAAATGAGCTCTGATTTAAGATCCTATTTCCCAACATCTACTTCACAAGCTAGCTACTATACTTAATCAACAATGAGACTATAAATATGCACACCTTGTTATTTCCATGTTTCACTTGATGAAACATAAGAGGCCACTAGTGGACAGCTAGAATAAGAATGAAGAATTACCACAGCAGCTCCTAGATGACCTGATATAATGCAAAGCTGATGATAGAGACAAAACTGGGGGGAGGGCAATATTTCACTCTGCCAGGTTTCAGTGACATAGACCACATCAGGGCTATTATCCATGATGGAAATTTAGATATGTTGCAATTTATTTGGGAAAGACAGGCTGTTTAGTAAAGAAACAAAAGAAATGACAGATTGAAACAGCAGAGTCCACCACTTGTGACTAGGTGGACTATCCTAGAAAAAAATAGCTGATAGACTTTTATGAAAGATGCAACATCACGTTTCCTCAGCCAGGTGTGATGTATTCCAATCTGAAGGGACATTTTACACCTGAAATATTACTGAGAGGCATTTGAAAACAGAAAATGAGACTGGCTGCACATAGGTGAAAATGTTATGATAAATATGCCACCTGTGGGTAAGATACATAGAGAAGGATATATTGAGGAGGAGGGAGTATATATATATAAGGAGATATACAAAGAGTAGGTAACACAAGTATTCACAGCTGACAATCCACTCTCTACAGGAAATAAGGACAGATTAAGCTTAAGTTAATGTCCAGATCATCTCTTCAACATGTTATGGCATCGACACTCAGCACCGTTGCTATAGCAAAAGAAAGGGTGAAAGCAAAATAAAGAGAGACAAAAAGATTAGTGAAAATTATCTGCTTCCTCCCACACATGCCTTTATTACAGAATTTTGCTTCTGAATGAGGTTGCCCTTCTGTACACATTCACGTGAATTGAGGAGACAAGGTTTCAAGGGACAGAGCAAATAATGAGGCTCTATGAAAATGACTTGCAAAGCCTTAAATTCCTGGAATTTCTTCCATGAAAAAACAGCAACTGCTTAGAAAGCCCCACCTCTAACAGGGAAACATCAGGTTCAATGAAGTGTTTTCTCCTCAAATTATACATTCTTTTCTTGTGAACCTAAAGGAAGAAGGAAAAAGATTTCACAGTAGCCAGTTGCACAGGGACGTGATTCAGAATAGGGGCTGGAACACAGATCTCTCCAAACACTCCTAAATGTGCTAGCCACTGAGTTTATGGCAATTCACTTCTGATCCATGCTGGGAAGAAAATACATTCTGAACTATTACAAAAATTTAGGCTATTTCAAATAACAGGAGCTATCATCTAGTAAACCCTAATCTCCAGTCCCAGAGATACAGTTAAAGGATCAAAGCTATTCCAGAATCCACTGTTGGGTATGTAGCTTCACATCATATATTTGCAACACTTGCATGGACATTCTCTAGAAAATCAGCAGTAACCCCTTTGGAAATTAATTCTTCTCTCTTCGTACCACAAAAGAGTACAGCACATTTTAATCCATTTTCAGTGTATGAATATCTTTCCCTGTTGGGATTTAAAAGAGAAACTAATCCCAAAACAGTGATTCCAGTACGATTCACAACCCTCCCATAAACTCCTCAGCACTGTTTCAGGACTAATTGACAATGCAGTTACATTGTTGGTGATATAAAAAGAACTCTACCGCAGTATTTCTTCAGTGTCTTATGACATAAGTGCAGCAGGTATTTTCTGAAGCAAATAAAACTATCCAGTAAATCCTCTGTAACATTCTGGGGTAGGGAAAAGAGAATATTTTCAAAAGGCTGATACTGTAGACTTGTTTTCATGACCCACCTGGGAAAAAAAGGCCATAGCTAAACTGAGTAAGACAACTTCACTTAGTTTCTCTGCAATAAAGATGAAATCATCACTGGGCAACAACACACTGAATTTTAAACTCAGTGCATGGAAAGGATATTTTGAGGGGCATCTATCTTTTTCCTTTCATGCTGATCAATAAGTCAAGCACTTCATCATCAGAGCTCATGATCATAAATGTGAAGTGATTTAAGCCCCAGAATTCACAAGAAGTCACAGGAAATTTTGCTTTCTTACCATTACATTTTAAATAGATTGGCAGCAAGGCAGAGCCTCAATGCTGAATTGCAAACATCAGATTTTAAAATTCCTGCCTGTGCAGCACAGAACTATGATTCAAAGGAGCTGGGCAGGGGCTGCTTTGCAGTGATCTGGTATCTGGGCCAATACCTAGTTCATCTGCAGACTTTTGCGTCTATTAAGATTAATAAATATTTAAAAGCTCCACCACCACCTCCAATGGCAAAGAAGACAGAGATCTGATGTTCTGATCTGTTTTCCTATTTAGACAGTCTTGAATAATTCCATGGCAGTTGCAGCCAACTGCACTGATATTCCCAGTCACTGAATTAGCAGATAATGTTCTCTCTGGTGATCAGTACCAGAATATGTATAACACTGCTTTTGTACCCCTATAGAGCAAAAGGCTCAAACATTAGGTTTAATGGATGCAGTAGTCTTGTCTCCAATGGGATCAGGATATCCTTTCATAGCTATTTTTTTAAACTTAAACATGAAGAGTACTGTAAATGTGTGTTGTAGTGAACCTGTCCCTATAACATTCAATTTAAGAAATGTTCATAGTTGCTGCACTTCCTTTGGTGTTTAAGACAGAAGCAAAAAGTCACTTTATCCAGTCTTGGTGATACCTAATTCAGTTTTGTTTGCATCCTGCTGAGATCATCCCACACCCTTGCAGACAGGATGCAGTTAACCATTAGAATCTGCCAGAGTGAATCAGCAGGATCTACACAACTTCTCACTGCAGACTTCCATGTGTTGCAAATCAAGGAAGGCAAGAGAAGAATGCCTGGTTATATCCCTGATTTAGAAAAAAGTCCAAGTTACTAAAAAGAAGCTGGGTCATATTTTGGAAGAGAAAAAAAATTCAAACAAAAATAACCAACCAACCAAAACAAAAACAAACAGGGTAATTAGCATAAACCAGAGATGGGACAAGTATATTGCTTCCTTCCAATAAATCATAGAGACACCAGCAAAGCCCAGTAACAGCAATCATTGCAAAACTTCTACATTATAGAGTTGTTTTTACTCTCAAGTACACAATTACCATTATTAATAATTTTATTTAAATGAACATGTTATATGTAAAATAATTGATTTTTCATTAGGAATAAACATCTTTTCTATATGCATTTGGAAGACTGGGATTTTTGTTTGGTTGATTTGTATGTATGTGTTTTTCCAGTGGAATTTTCATAAGCACAGAACTAAAGATGACTCAGAATTTTTATGAAGAGAATTGGGATAAATATTTGCTGTAAGACAGAGGGGACAAGTCTATTGCAGAGTCACACAGTTTTATAAAAAATGCTAAAGCTGGAGCTTGTTGAACTCTGGATGCTGTATTAGCAAGCAGAGGTTGGGAATACTAATCACAGAAAACTTGCTGTAAATCTGAGAGATAAACAACAGGGTCACGGACTGAAAATTCCTGGCAGATAAGCTTTGTGCCAGAAATGCTTTAAAGATGGTAAAAAAATACTGCAAAACTGCCATGCAATAATGGAAGAGGGTATCACTTCCCTGAGAAATCTGTTCTCATTTGGGTGTGAATCACTGCATACTTGAATGTGAGACCCTCTTCTCCCAAGCTGTAAATTGCACAAGTACAGTACCATTCCCACCAGCAGCAACAGCAGCCAACAAGTCCTTCATGGAATTGCTTCCTATCCTGTTCATACAGAAAAAAAAGTGCCAACATGTTGAACATACATACACCCTTAATCAGTAAAGAGGAGAAGCTGTTGCACATACATGAACTCTTGCCCATTATTTACTTTTAAAAGAATATCCCCACCACCTTGTTGGAAAACCAGAGCAGAATGGCAAGGAACGAATGGGAAAGTTTTAGTGCATCTGAATGATTTGAAAATAGAAAGGTGATGTCAATTACACTTACAGTGAAAACCGTGGCAACTAAATCACTTTGGTAAACAAAATTATTGCAATTTTCTGCACAGAGTCACTACACTGAAAACAAATGAGAAAAAGTTTATATTTGTAATCAACAGAGAAAAAGAAATTACATGACTGTGTTAGCTTTAAATTAATCTGTTGTTGGACACATGAGATATGTGCTAGTACAAGATACTTGAATAATTAATTTGGTTTTTTTTTTAAAGCATGCGAATTTATCACAAATGAAGAAGAGTGCATGACATTTCAAGGTAATGGGCAAGAAAATAGGAACTGTAGGCTTTCCTCTTAGAAACTTGAGGGAAAAAAATGTTAGGACAAAAACTGTTGGAGGATTTCATAATTAAAGATGGAGTCCCAAAGTCTTTAATATGAAAATGCATGATTTTTTAAAGAACCAATAAGTTGTTTCTCCAGCCATCACTGCTAGAAGCTTGCACTTCAGTCTGCAATTCCCAAGCTTCAGCTTCCTGTTGTCCATTCCCAGTGTATCTACTCTACTTGTCATGGTTTAACCCCAGCCAACAGCCAAGCCCCACGCAGCTGCTGGCTCACTCCCCCACCAGCAGGTTTGGGCAGACAGTTGGAAGGCTGAAAATGAGAAAACTTGTGGGTTGAGATAAAGACAGTTTAATAGAGAAAACAAAAGCCATGCACACAAGCAAAACAAAACCAGGAATTAATTCATTGCTTCCCATGACTGGACAGGTGTTCAGCTGTCTCCAGGAGGGCAGGGCCTCACTGACATAACGGTGACTTGGGAAAACAAACACCATCACTCCAAACATTCCCCCTTCTTCTACTTCTCCTTATACCGAGGATGACAACACATGGTCTGGAATATCCCTGTGGTCAGTCTGGGTCACCTGTCCCAGCTGTGTCTCCTCCCAACCTCCCATGCACTCCCAGCCCCCTCACCAGCATGGCACTATGAAAAGCAGAAAAGGCCTTGGTTCTGTGTAAGCCCTGTTCATCAGTAACAAAAACATCTCTGTATGATGTACCCTATGTTCAACACAAATCCAATATATAGCCCCATACCAGCTCCTGTGAAGAAAATTAACTCTACCCCAGACAAAAGCAGCTCACTCCTAAATTCATCAGACTTCTGTGAGACAGCTTCTTGCTACACAGGCACTATGTCTACTTTTCAATATCCTCTGCAGTGAACTGGATTTCTTTTTCCTCTCTCTTGCAAGAAAGACTATGATGAAGTGTCAGAAAATAGCCTTGTATTTGCCTTCTGAAGTCTTCCCAGCTAGCCAACATACTTGTATGTAAGTATAATTGCACTGAGTATCCTGCCACTACTTTCATTAATGCAAAACGTGGCTGTATTTTCATGGCTGTATTTTCACTCAGTAGGCAGCCCACTGACATTTGCTAGGACCTCACTTGTCATTTCTGGCACCACCCTGTAATGGGAGCTCAGGGTCCTCCTTGAGCCCTGAGCCATGGCCCAGCATCTGCCCAGACAGCCCAGGCAGGCAAGTGCTGCTCACTGCTGGCTGCCTCCCTCTCTGGCTGTGGCTCACGTGTCATTCTGGAAAGCCCATCTTCTCCCATGGTAACCCTGATATTTCTAAATGACTCTTCTGCCTTTACATAACATTTCATTAACCTCTTGTTCTCTGAAACTTCATCAGCAGTTATTTTGTTCAACACTGGCAAAAATTTTAAAAATCCTAACATTTTTACAGAATCACAGAATGACTAGGTTGAAAGAGACCTTCAAGATCATCAAGTCCAACCCATGCCCTAAACACCTTAACTAAACCATGGCCACAAGTGCCATATCCAGTCTTTTTTTGAACACATTCAGGGATGGTGACTCCACCACTTCCCCAGGCAGGCCATTCCAATATTTTATCACTCTTTCTGTGAAAAATTCTTCCTAATATCCAACCTATATTTCCCCTGACGCAGCTTGTGACTTTTAGAGCAGGGTGTGGGCTTTTTCACCGTACCTTCTTGATCTCCCACTCTTGCTAAGGACAAGCGTAGCCATTTCAAACAGAGCGTCTGAACTTGCTCATTGAAACATCGTAATTATTACATTTTAGTTCATTTAATATATGCTATATTGATTTCACTTGGCAGTAATTTTTTTTTCTAATCAGAATGTTTCTCTGCCAAAAGTCAGTTGTTTTACTGGAGTCTGTGACAACAGTGTTGCCTTTATCTCACAGATTTGTAATTTAATTAAAACTGATACCAAAGAAATAAATGAACTGTTTATTATAAAACCATGTTGAATAACACTCATTAAAATGAAGGGATTATGGCTTACATTGACTATTATCATTCTTTTCATGATTTGTTGAGAACTGATAAAAGGCTGGCCAATTTAAAGCTACCTAGCACATCCAGTTGATTTATAAACACACAGACAAAACATTAGTTTTTACTGTGTCCCCCATATCTCCTGTAACACTCCCAGAGATGCTGAACTGAAGTGGTCTGGAGAACTCCTCAGCCAGTTCTTTCAGCACTTCTGGCTGCACTGCGAGATTGCTGAGTTCAGTGGGAGCAGCAGCTGCTCACCAACAATGCTGCTCCCATACACCACCACATTTCCAGGCACTTGCTCTTCCCTCTGGGTACTGACATTTGAATTTGTGCATTTGCTGACTAGGTGAAGGAATGAAACAACAGCACAACACTTCTGTTCTTATGAGCAAAACAAAAGGCAACATATTTCAAATTTTTCCAGTGGAACCAAACTTCCAGAATTTAAATCAGCGAACATTGTCTTTCTTTTCTTGAAAATACTAAGAGCAGTGAGTAGCTCTGAAAAGAGAAAACAAACAACAAACAAACAAAACAAACAAAAATGCAACAAAGAAGCCCAAACCCAAGAGGGCAAACAGAAGAGGAGAGAGCAAGTAGCACAGGAGGAGAGAGGTCGGTAACAAAGAGCAGCTGGGCAGTGCCCCGGGAAATCCTGTGACTGAATCACAGCTACTGACCTCCCAGCCAGGGCTGAAGCACACAGCAAGGCAGGGCATCCTCTGGGAAACAGAAGCCTTTGCTGTGCTGCCAGCCTGAAACCTTTCTGATTGCTCTGTTAGTGCTTTCCAGCAGCTCTATATAGCTCCATATTTCACCCTCACAGAGGAATGTAACACTTGTCTAAAAACTTTCCAAGGATGACAAGCACATACTCCTAGGAGCACAAAAATCACACTGAAAAGTAAATGCATTAAATGTGCTTTCTCTAATCTTGGGATTATGGAACCCAGCCAAGAACTGGAGTTCCTGTCAGCACTGATGAAGGACATGTATTTTACAGTATAAGCCACATGAGGAGAGTGGATACCACATAAAATACGATATTCACCAGCAAACATCAAAGAAACCAAAAGTCTAGTAAGAAATAAGCAAATAAACGACCCGAGTATCTTTACTGAATCAATAGAAACTTAGGCTCTCAGTGTGCTGTTATAGCACACCATTTTAAGGAGCTGGACTGATAACTATATCTCCAGATTGAGAGAGAATAATAACTAACACCTGAGAATGCTAACATAACTTTTAGAAGAAGGTTTCAAAATACTCCAAACAAATAATATAGAGATAATGGTCCAAATCTAAAGTCTAAAACTGAATCATAGTACACAGGCATTACATGCCTGTGATCTAAAAGCATCTCTTTTCTAAAATTCATGTTGAAGTAATACATGCACAGACAGAAAGCTAACCATAGCTTTTGATGTACAGACAGAAACACATAGCCTATTTTGCCAGAAGGATGTGGTTAAGTCTGAGGTGTTCCAGAGTAGAAACCAGCAGCCTATGCAGCACAGGTATCACAGGCTTTCATCTGACTGCTGCCTTGAAAAGGATAGGATCACACAGCTTCAATATCCAGAATATGATCAGACCTTATTCAGATTAAAGCAGAATACTACATTTGTCAGACCTCAAGGTAGTGATAAAATAACTATCCATGCCCAAAATATTTAAATGCCAGTACGGACTCTCAGTCAGGTGACTTATTACTGATCACCCCACTTCTTCCAAGGTCTAGGAGCACAAACATGTTCCTCGTGTCCCATGGGTTTTGATTCACTTTCACAGTCATATGGTAAATAAATGTTCTTAGCTGAGGAGCCAGTCCCAGTTCCTATCAAATACTGGCCCAGACTGCTGTGGCAACACAAGAGAAAGAGAACCTCCTCTTGAGTCCAGAGAAGGACCACCAAGACGATTGGAGAGATTGAGCACTTCTTCCAATGGAGAAGGGCTGAGAGAATTGGGATTGGTCAACCTGGAGAAGAGAAGGCTTTGGTGTGACCTAATTGCAGCCTTCCAGTACCTGAATGGACCCTACAAGAAAGATGGAGAGGGATTTTTCACAAGGGACTGGCACAGGTTGTCCAAAGAACCTGTGGATGCCCCATCTCTGGAGGTTTTCAAGGCCAGGCTGGATGGAGCTCTGAGCAAACTGGTATAGAAAAAGGTCTGCCTGTCCATGGCCCCGAGGTTGGAATCAGATAATACCCTTACAACCCAAACCATTCTATGATTTTTTGATTCTCTTCCTGTCCTCACAATCACAGTCTGGTGTTTCAAAACTTCGCATGTAGTCAGTCATGCACACAACAGGACCTTTACCATGGCCAGTGTGTGGCTTCACCTACATGCCTCTCACCATCAAAACAGAACAGTGTGGCTGAAGCTATGAACAAGAACGCTGGGGGATTAATCTATTGAGAGAGAGCTGAAGATACAAAATGTCTTCCTGCATTGCTAAGAACCTAATTCTGCCATCTGATCAGTGTTCCTCTCAGTTTTCCCTGAAAACAAACAGGCTTCACATGATTTCAAGATCACCTAAATGGTCTTTGTATCCCAAAACAAGAATTATTGTCTCTGCTGGAAATAGAAAAAGGCTGACTGACACATCACTTTTTTACCCAGTTCAAGCCTCCAAAGGAATTTTGCATGGCAACCTGCATGAGCACCCAGGGGAGTCCTGTGCTTGTCTCATCAGCCATGAAATCCTGAGCTGAACAAAGCAAGGTCAAATATGTTCTGTACAGATACTGATGTCACCTTTTCACAAGAATCAGTCTTGACACTTTTTTTTTCTGTTCTCCCTTACAATGATGCCATATTTCAACTGTTACAAGGAAAAAGAACGGCCTGAAGGCCAGAACAGAACTACAGGTTGGAATAGCAACCTGACACACTGGAGATAGGTGTGCATATGCTAAAATAAGCCCTTCTCCTCCTGGTCAGCTGGCACTGAGGAGAGCAGTGTTCCCAGGAATGATGTCCTGTTTTACATCACATGTAACCTCTGCACCCAAAACCAAGGCAGGGGTGGTTCAAGAGCTTGTGGGTGTGTTTTGGATCAGTCCCATGGCAAAATCAACGGCAGCACTGCAAGAAGGTGACAGAGAAGGTGGAACTGTAAATCTGCAGTCAAGACCAGGAGGGATAGGTGAGATTCCAGTTAGTTATTCTGCCTTGGTGACTGCATCTGCAAACGAAAGAGATGATGAACACCTTTTGAAGTTCAGTGAAGGTACCATGATAAGAGAGGAATAACAGAAAACTAGTCTTAGCTCATGTTCCCCAATATCATCCTTACAGTTTTCATGCTAGACAGATGTTTCCTTCTTTTTCTTCCCAACACCTTAACACTGGACTGAATGAACTTGCAGTTGTGTACAGACTAGTGCCCATATGATTAATCCAGATTTGAACCTGCAATTATCATCATTAGTGCTTGCTCTGGGTAGTGTGGATGTTTTTCTCACAATGTGTTCCCTTTGCATCTTCCAAGCAATCAAGTGCTATAAAAACAGCTTTGAAAAACTACAGTAGTTTACACTTTATTCTTCCAATAAATACTCCTGTCAATATTGATCAATACTGAATAGTTAATACTACATAATTTTAAGAACAATTGTGGAAATTACATAGCATAGAGAAAAAAACAACTTCTCTCTGTTTCTGACTGCAGATGTTATTGGTTCCTATTGTCTCATTGGAGGACTTCAAAAACAACTTGTAGTTGCAGGTATATTTTCTTACTCTACAAAACATTGAGTGAATTATCCACTGTATTAAACTAAAGATATTGTCTCCAGAATATTCAGATTGGGCTTCCCTGTTGTACAGACATTATTGTGTTAAAACCTTTGTGAATTTATTTCATGGTAAAACATAAAAACAGAAGAAAAAGGTATGATCTGTTTAACTGTTAGGTAATTTTCTGCAGATAGGCAGTTGGTTTGTAGCAGACCATACTTTTCATTTCAATCCATAGGTCAGATCTCAGGTCCAGTATTCTGCTCCCTTCTGAAAAACCCAGAGGTTATCAAGGGCGCAGTGCATATCCAAGGCCTCTACAGAAGGGCATCCAGTGAAATATTGCTGGGTCAGGGAGGGAAGCAGGAGGGCAGCATAAGTAAACAAAACCCAGCCTTCCTCCTAAAGCTATATGCAGTTCAGAACAGCATCTTTGCTGTGATTTTCTTCCAGTTCCATCTACACTAGAGTGAAAAGGAATTATTCCTTGTGTAGCAAAACCATACAAGAGGAAGTAATTTTATATCTAATCATACTCTACTTCCATATTTCCATGTTCACTAAGACAATTCATTGTGTTTTGTAAGCCTACTACCAAATGATGAATTTTTATTGCATTTAAGTTTCATGATAAATATAGCACCTAGCACACCTAATTATTACAGCCTATGCTCATCACCACAGGAAGCTACATTCCAAAGTTGTTTAGGGTAGACAACTCCCCCAGTCCTAGGTCCTTCCTCATTAAGCCACAATTAGTATGATAAATGGGGAAGGTTATTTGGTTACAGGCAATAAAGGCACTGCTTTCTCATCAAAAATGGGGAGAAATAATTAAATATCACAAGAAATGGCTTAATAATTAATAATAGTACCTTAGGCACCTGCAAATAAAGCAGAACTCCATCCAGGTGTCCATTACAGGCTGAAGTTCAAAGCCAACATGGCCTTAATCTCAAAATAGCTATCTGCATTAATGTGGTAGGCAGAAGGATGAAATTGTGCTTGCCTTTGCCAGGAGTGCTGCAAGGTGCTTGAGATGGAGTGTGTACAGTCAAGCTGAAGCTGGAGTTGGTAATCATTTTGGCTAAAGCAGCTGCAGCCTGAGGAGCCTGTGAGTGCATCCTTGGTGGCTCCCTAATTTGTAAGCAGCATCAAGGCCAGCATTTCCCTGTCCACAAAGTGACCTAAAGAGCACTTGAGGATCCAATTTTTTAATATACGTTGAATTAAGGAGGACTATTCTGAGACACATGGTCAGTACTAGGTTAAATGAAAAAGGATTCACTTTTCTGTCACTTAGTTACAAATACAGCATTATATAATCTCATTTAATTGCACTCTTCACCTCTTTAACATCCTCAGCCTTCTGTCTCAACCCATCTCTCCTCAGGAAACACCTCCTGCTGACTGAAACTGCCTTCCAATAATTAAGCTCAGTATCCTCTTTTCTCCCAGGGGTACACAAGACCATGTCCATGTCATACAAATCAAATGCAACAGGGCTCAGCAGCACCTCAAGAGGGTCACCTAATTTGCCTTTCGCCCCAAAGGCAGGATCAACTTCTTCTAAATTGTTCTTGACAGAAGTTCATTTAATCTGCTCTTAAATCCTCCAGCGGCTCCACAGCCTCCCTCAGCAATCCAGGCTGTGATCAGCCTCCTTTACCATTAGAAAACTCCAAATGCTCAAGGTACATTTCCTTTACTGTAGTTTAGCCCATCACTTCTTGTACCAGTCTGTCAAAGTTACAACTGCATCAAGTCAGAGAGTTTTACTTGAGTTAATTTACTGCCAACCAACGCAAATATACAATCACTGGTTCACAGTGAGGGGAAAACAACCAAACAGAAATCACTGTGCAAAAGCCTACTTAAATTTCTGTCCTTCCCCTTCCTGCTCTCAAGTACTCTTACTTGAGATTTTTTGATCTCAGTGCACCAAAATTCCTCCAGTGAGGCACGGTTGCATGGGAGGCTGAAGCCGTGCAACTCGTTCTAACCCTTGATGGTTAAGGTTTCCTGCCATGTTCCTTAGTTTCCCTTTCCCAGTGTGGGTTGCCCATGAACCCCAGTCCCTCAGCGATGTCCCATTATGGGTCAACCATGGCCACAGTCCCCCTGTTGTGTCCTTTTCCCAGGCATGTTCAAGCATGCAGGTTTGTGGACTTCTCTAGGCAAACTGGTGCCCACAGCTTTGCATGTGAGTCGTGGGCAGTTCAGGGAGGAGAGGCTGGCAGCAGTGCAGTGGTGGGCAGCTTCCCCGAGCCCGAGGGCCCTCATCTGGAGGCTCTTAAAACAGCTGGTGGTCAATACCTGCAGGCAGGTCCCTGAGTTTGGCCTTTTGTCTTTCGTTCCCTCTGTTCCCAGTGCTGCTCCTCAAACAAGCACAGTGTGGTGCTGGTCTCAGGCTGCACAGGCAGGATGTGACTTTTGCACAGGTATCCCTGGGGGTGGCTACATCCAGCTCATCTCCATCCCTGATGGAGCCCTGATCTGCTCAGCTGCTCAGAACTGCTCTTCTTATCAGCCCTGTTACTTCTGAAGTCAGGCTTTCTTCGTATTTCAGTTTCTTTGCTCCACTGCTGAAAGGAACTTACATCTGCACTTAAGTACTTTCCTCTGCTTAATCAAAGCCTGTGTACTTGTATGCAAACATACTAATTGCAGGCAAAATTGCTCTTATGTAAGCCACTACCTGATGTTTTTCATGGAGTTGGAAATGCACAACAAAGACCTTTGCACCCGTTAAACATTTTAGGAAAAGCTTTTAATTTTAGGTGAGGAAATGTGTCATGGGGAATTTGAGTGCATTATCATCAATATCATCAGAAGAGAAGAATAATTTATTCCTGACAGTTGTCTTTTACAGCATGTCATTAGAATGATCCCTTTATAGCACCCATTCATATACATGACATCTTAAGTCATACCAATCCATCTTCCTCAGCAGATAAAAGACTATCATCTTTCTAATATCTCATTTTTTTCATTTGAAAGCCTGAGTCAAAAATCATTTCACAAGCATTAACAAGTCCAGCCTACCAATTTCCTGGAATCCTTGAGTGCTTTCTAGAGTCATCTCTTCTTCCTTCCTTTCTGCGCCCAAACCAGTCCTGTAAAAGAAAAGTACAAGAATGCAAGACACTTCTCCAATGAAGGACTAAGTGACACAGACCATTTTTACCAACCCAGGTTACTGATAAGCATATGATTTTGTCATCAAGAAGCCTGTCTGACCAGATGGAATATACACTTCAGCTGTTTGGTTTTCAAAGGCACCCCCCACAAAAATAATCTCTGAGTTGGAGAAGACTAACAGCACATATGAGGACAGCTGTCTCTCTGAGATGCTTGGAACAGACAACAAACCAGTTGGGATTTGGTGACCAGCCTAGCAAAGGCTCTTTGCTCTGGTTCTATGTAAAATTCCCATAATAGTTAACATCTGACCTCGAGTTCTCCTCAGTCCTGTCTTAGATCCCTACAGTTCATTTTTTCATACCTCTCACTAGAGAGACAAATATGTATTCCCCACATCATTCTTTCCTCACTTAAAGCAGTCAGGGAAACTGAGGAACCTTCCACACATATTTACATCTTCATAACATGGAACCATCATCCTGCAGCCAATCAGCTTGTTCTAAGTTCAACTCCTTTTACATTTTTGGGGTAAATCTCAGTCAACAAATAAGCTTCCTCTCCTCTGCAAGTAAATATTTTTCCATACTTGGGTTCTTGATTTCACACCTGCCTTCTTCAAGGACTGTAACAGTGAGACTTTTCATTCCATACACTGCATTTAGATGGGTAAGGTCCAATCTAACATCCACTCACAACAATGGTGTGATATTAAATCAGACTCATTGGATGTGTTCCCTTCATACATAGACTGTTTCACAGGGTAACTGTATTCAGTCTATGGAAAGGCTTCATGTATGACTCACAAAGAGCTTTTTTACATATCCTAAATCTTAGTTGCCCAGTCTCATATTAATTGTTTGCATCGCTGGCACTCAATGTCAGCATGCTGTCACTGAAGAAACATGGTATTATGATAGGGCTTTTAGCACTAAGATTACTTATCAATGGAAGACAAAAAAAAAAACCAAGAGTACCATTCAAGATCTTGTAATATAATTAGCACAGCATAATAGATAAGAGTTTTAATACAGAAATCCCCTCCTTGATTGTGGAAGGAAACATTAACAGTTTTCTCTTCTGCTGCAATATTAAAGAACTGAAGTTTATTCCTCATGCAGCTGAAGGTATCTCTTCATAGCAAAATCAGTACCACCCAGAAAAGAGACAAAAGAGTAAAGCCTGTACACTTCTGTAACGGCAAACCATCAGATTGGTAGCTTGTTTGGTGACAGATAATGAAATGGACATTTATTTCTCACTGCCTCCTGCTTCAGTAGGAAAATGGCAGTGCAAGCCACAATCCTCTCAGTCAGAACATACAAACAATAAAAGAAATATATGCAGAACTCACCTCACTGTGTCTAGTACATGGCACTGAATCTGAACCTTTAGTCATCCCAAAAGAAGCAATCCTCTCCCTGAATTCACAGGGAAGTCTTCTCCCTGTATTTTGTGCAGGCAGAAGTCAGATTTACTAGTAGGCCACCATATATATTTCTGAAGTCCATGGTCTAGCAAGTTCAATTTTAAGTATTTAATATTAGGTAGAATTCTTTGGAGTTATATGGAATGGAAGATATTTTCTCCTAATTTTTAATGCTTGCACGTAACAGTGTTGCACACTTGGAAATGTCCATTTTCATGCTGGGTACATATAAGGGAGTGAGGCTGATAAATAGACAGAACCAGGAGATACAGGATTCTGGATAACCAGAAGTTACCCAACATGGAATAATTACGGATTTCTATCAAAATACTCAATAAAAGATTGAGAGCTCATCACAAGAAGAGACATTTTCACTTGTTGCTCACAGCAGTAGCAAGCAAATCCATCTGTTCGATCAAATTTTTGTCCAAGTAATGCACAGAGTACAGTTTGCTGCGAAAGTTGAAGTATGTCTGAAAAGGTAAAAATACAGTCCTTTGACTACTCAAAGATTCTGGGTATTTATATATTTTTACAAGAAGATCCCTCCCGTTACCCTCCCTATTTTAACCAAATTCCACTTTGAGTAGATATATTTTCCAGTCTGCAGGCTCTCTAGGTTTAATGAGATGCTTTGATTGGGACTCAGCTGGTATTTCAAACACAGGACTGTGGGTGTGGCAGGGCTCTCTGCTCCTGCTACACTCAGTGACCTCTTCAGAGGGACTTAGCTCACTGCCCCATGGGCTTCTACTCTGCAGAGGCTGAATCACTCTTGGCCTACCAATCCACCCTGTTGTCTTTATGCTGGCCATGCCAACCAGAACTTAAATATTTTCCTTCATAATCTGAAAACTAAATCTCACCATACATGGCCAAGCAAATTCTCTGCCTTCCTTTCTAAAACCCAGCAAACGATGCTGACATTCCACTTCCACACACACACACACACACACACACACACTTGCAAATTTCAGTTTGAAGTGAAATAAAAACAAATAAAAAAGCCCTTTTTTTTTTCAATGTTACAGAACCACAGAATTACAGAATTGCTGAGGTAGGAAGGGACCTCTTGGGGTTATCTTGTCCAATCTTCTCTGCTCAAGCAGGGCTACCCAGGGCTGGCTGCCAAGGAACTTGCCCAGATGACTTCAGATTATCTCCAAGGATACATAGATGGAGACTCAACAACCTTCTGAGCAATCTGTGCCAGTGCTTGGTCACCCTCATGGTAAAAAATTTATTTCCTGTGGTTCCACGTGCTGTCTGAAGTAGGGTACTTTTAATGGGAACTTTTATTGGCAACAAGATTCCTTGACTTGGTGAGCAGAACACTGCCATTTGTGGATGAAGATTAAGTACTGCTCTGCTACTCTTGCCCCTTGTGACTTGAAGAATAAAGCTGACTGTACTCATCAATATCCCCACACTGTGAAGAAATTTTCTCCATAGATCTTTATAAATCTATGAAGAGAATTGAGCAAACCACAGGAAAGCATGAAAGCAGAACTGGCTTATGCAACCAGCTTCATGTGTATTTTAGTACTATTTCTTTTAAGCAGAGCAGCTAATAGATTGTCTGAACATGAAAGGTCATTTAACAAAAGTAGGAAAGAAAAGCTATCTTCTAATGTTCATATTTTTACATATTAAAAAAAAAAATTGATTTTTCAAGATCAAGCTGCTTTCTCCAGCTTCTTGCCTGTGGTAGAGGATCATAGCTATATTCACTTCAGTAAGACTCACCAGATGGTAATAGTGTAAAATAATCTGTGTTTTTAAGCTATATATATATATATATA